>PNEQ01081998.1:0-23415 GCA_003012365.1 Medauroidea extradentata | reverse complement strand
TAAAGGATAAAAAAAATACATCTACACAAGTTCTCTGTCTATAGAAAGGTTACTAGTCACTCACAATGGTGGACCCAAAGAAATAATACCGCAGAATCTTTCTGGCCTAGAATCACCTTCTTCCTCCTACTTGCTGCGGTCCCACTCGCTGGACGCCCTTGAACAGTCGTCGCAATCCAATACTCGTCACTATCACTTCTGATCACACTAGGCACCTGCCAGCAAAAACTCTCTCTCTCCTGCTGCAGCTCCCCCTTATATACCCCACCCTCCTTCTTCTCGAATTATCTCGGCGGGTCTCTGTTCTCCAACCTCCTGGAAAGATGTCGCTTCAATGTCAAGCACCACCCAGAGAGATAAAGAGGGAACAGGATCATTCCAGATTACGATATTTTCTCTTGGTTACCCGATACTGGGCGCAGGTGGTTATCATGGAGTAATACAATCCATGCGGCACCCGAGGAGGCCTTTTAGTGCTGCCGCCACTGTATTGTATTTCGCCGCCCTGCCCGACAGCCACGGCGCCGAGGAGTGGGTAGGAAAGGGGGTGTCCTAGCTCCGCCACCACAGTATCGTACTACACCGCCCAGCCAGGCAGTCGCGGCTCGCAACAATACGTTTAGACCTAGCTGCATTTTTTTCGTTATGTATGTAGACTAAATGAAAGGGCATAAACAAAAACTGCACCTTTTTGCACATCGCAAGAAAATAAAAGGAACTCGGTTCTTGGAGTACCAAGCAAAATAAATATTTTACTACTGTCATGGTTTAATTCTTACGAATCAGGCAAGCTTGGTAGAACGAGTGTTTTATATTTTACAAAAATAAATTACGTGAGTGCTGATTTTACGTCCTACGCCAACTAAGCTAAAGTGCTACTGAGCCACTTCTGTGTATTAAAAAAAATAACATTTTCACAATATATAACTTTTTCAAGTAATGGTAGTTATATTTATTGTACTTGATTGTGTGACTGTTAAATGTAAAACTACGAGAGTAATTTTTATTTCGATATATTATCACAGCTGTATTTTATTCAGGAAACGGCAGCGTTTACTGGAAACAACAGAAAATCGTGTTTCCACATTCACACGTTACGCCTAATATCTTCGCGACGTCAGCAAGTTTCGTTCTATGTTCAGGACTGATAAGAGGCCAGCTATACCAGCGCCACGCATAACATTTGTATTGTTATTTCCTTACCTACCTACCTAAAAATATCCTTAAATGTATTGCAACACACGGCATATTCCAGCATAACATACTGCACTGTTGAGGACATACGCCTTTGCAACATTATGTAGTCCTAGAATTATAATATGAGACTAAGGAGAAAAAAATTTAAACAGCCTAGTTGACTGTGGTCAACACATTCATATACCAAAACAACAGAACATGAAAGATCCCATAAGCAATTAGTCAATAACAAATAAAGAATAATAAAATAAACATAAAAAAATAAAAATAGAAAGACAAACCAAATCTGTAAATTTCAGGACACAACAGTTAAGACAGCACAGACAATAATACTGAGACGAAGACAATGTTGGACACAAGATAAGACAACAGACTAGACGACACAACGATGAAGACAAGAACAGTAGATTTCTTGACTTTTGCTAACATTTCGGGAGCTGACATCTGCTCCCATCATCATCTGGGACGACATTATATTGCAATGGCGTATGTACACAGTAGTACAGTACGTTATTTTGTCCTATTGCAATAAACATTCAAATACGTTATATTCCATCTTGATAAACTATCGGAAATTTTTATTTAACATAACCAAAGACGGTTATATTAAGTAACCTGTCGAGATTTATTTCTGTATGTAAAAGACAACCCTGACTGACTGAACTATCAAACTGCAGCCCAAACTGATGGACCTAGAATCGTGAAATTTTTTGCGTTTCCCGTCAGGTCGTACACGAGCACTAAGAAGGGATTTTTCGAAATTCTACCTCTAAGGGGGTGAAAATGGGGAAAATATATTTCCGAAGAAACGTCGATAGACCTCGAATCCGAAGGCATATCATCGTGATTTTTACTTTAATGGAACACATAAAAATACTTGTTAACCAATTTAAGGATTTTTCGAAATTCAACATTTAAGGGAGCGAAAAGACCTTAAATGCGTTTCCGATTAACTTTGATATCTATTGATTCCTTTTGAATCGTATATATCACTGAAGCACAATTGACTATCGTCGTGATATTTTCTTCAATTGGTTACGTGTAAAAACATCTATGATAGGATTACAAAATGTTTTGAAATTCTTTAATTAAGGGGGTGAAAATTCGTGAAATGTGTTTTCGATTATTCCTCCATATCGAACCAACCGAGATATCAAATTGCTCTTTGCTTTAGATTGATAATTTTGCACCAACCCATCGAATAACAGTGCTATTCTCACTACTTTATTTTTTAAAGAGCAAAATTTTCCTGGTCAATGATTATAATACTATAATGTCGAAACTAGCAAAGTGACAAGGACGGCCTTCTCCCTCCACCTGGTTCACGCCACCCTGGCTACTCTCTTGCTGCTGCCTCTCTTCGAACGCAGCTAAGCCACGCCCTATTGCATGCTTTACCGCGTGACCTGGAGCGCTCACTCGTTCTCTCGTCTGCGTAAATAATGCCCTTAAAACCGTAAAGTCCAAATTTTGACGTTTACGCCTCATTACGCAAAAACCATGAGAGATACCTTACAGAAATTTCCTAGGAGGGAGATTTAATCACAATTTATGTATAAAATAAGAAAAATAATATCTGGTACCGATATAAAAATAAAAAAGAGACATTGAAAACTGAGGCGAACCACACTCATTGCGGATTTGGAGAATGTCACATGTTTTTAAATGTAACATTTTAATTAACAAACAATTGTAAGAGTTTTATGTTGATTATTTGAGAAAGAAGGTCGTTTTGACCGAAAACTCAGTTTTTGAGAAATATGGGGAGACACTTTTCATAACAGAAAGCGAGTGGCCTAACAGGTTAGCCATTAAGAACACTGGGTTGACGAACTTTTTTTTCTGTCGATCTCTTTTCACTCTGCTTTAAAAACGCACCAGTTTCCCCTAATTTGTTTCAAAGTCACGATCAACAAGATGTGTGTGGGCGGGTACGAGCCTGTAGATAGCTGCCCCCTCTCCCTCTGGATATCCTTGACTTGTTTAACCATCTGCGTATAGAAAAATTCAATGGGGGCGAAGAATATACTTGCGTTTAAATTCACGTACTATGAAAGTAGAACTTTTCACTGACTGCTGTCTTATCAGCCGTTTATAACTGAAGATAACTAGTACTGCAAATTGTAGTTTTCGTAGTTTGAAAAGACTTGCGCTACTCGGATACCGAAACTAATGTTCACTTACTAAGCTAAGCAAATGATTTTAAAAATGTATGTATACGTTTCTCGGGATAAGTATTCGGGCAACTGCAGTCCCAGCAGAAACAAACTCTAACCAATCTTCGTTTATTCCACTTTTAGAAACAAATAATTCTGTAAACTATTGTGCAATTTTAACACAAATGTTTTTTTTTTTCTACGCATGAAGTAGTAACTGAGTAGTATATTAAAGTAACACACTTAACTGTGAATTTAATTCAAGTTACAGCACAGAAGCCACTATAGCAACTGTGATGTTTCATAATTACGACGGAATGCTGTTCAGGCCTACAGAATGTGTGCTAGTGCTGAGGTACTGTGTTTGATTGCTGGTGTGTTATGGAAGACTTGAACGGCAAGTTGCTGGAAGCCGATGGAGTAGCGATCCATCACTGGTGGTACTACAAACTGCGACTTGCTCAGTCTTGAATACTCCCGCTCAGGATGATGGATGTGGCGTCGTCTCCCAACACTCCGGGACTTCTGCGTCTCGGGTTATGCGTCATAGAACCTGGGTATTTTTCTAAGTAGAGACGTCTCCTCTTCTCATGTCCGCACTACGGTTATATGTCACGACGCTTGAGGTTTAAGAAGTGATGAGGTCGTTCATACGTACTGTCCAAATTGACTCGGGCAGTGAATACGTGTACGGTAGTCCGCCACCAGTGGGCCTAGACTCGGACAATATTGGTACCGACAGGCTTTGTAATTACATGAATGAGCTACCTCGCAAACCACACAGTGTTTGCACAACGGAAACACGCTGGACTCTCATTCAGGAGGGACTCGGGTTCCATACCCGGCTCCGGCCATCCTGATTTCTCTCAACGAGAATGCTGGGATAGTCCCTTAAAGGTCATGGCTGATTCCTGTCTCAGCTCCTGTTCTTGTTTAAAGTTGTGTGTAATGTTCTTTAATGATCTGGCTGTGATGCCACCTTACCTTACCTGACAAACCACACGTACAATACTCCACGGAGCAGTGGCTGATGTGACGTTAAAAAGGAATCGTAGGCCTACATTTCAAACGTTGGTAGACAGGGACCGGCGAAGTCTTCAAGTATGGAAGTCAAACTGTAGAACCTGGCTGTAAGCCGTGGGCCAAAATTGTAGGTTGGCAACCGGGAGACGTAAGTGATCTTACCATTTGTCTGTAGATGTACAGCGTGTCCGGAAACAACAGCTTGAATGGCACACCACGCGAATCCCGGCCTACACTGAAGATGAAAATGTAAGTGGCAAAATATCGTTGGACGATATGTTACTGCACGTAGTAAGTCCCCTTTTGCGCTTCAAGTGCACGTATTGAATTTTTTACGTCGTGTAAACGTAGAATCGTGTTTGTACTGCTCGAGATTTTAACCTTCACCCATAATATGCTGGTGTAGGGGGCGAGTATAGGATTGGGGGGGGGGGGGCAGACTGCCCTGGGGGCCGGGCTAGAGGCCAAACATTTTTACGCGGGAATGAAATGTAAATGAGTGTTTTAAAATATACAATATATACCAATATTTACACTTTTAATATTTTTGTATTTTATTAACCTTTTATAAATACAGTATTTATGATAAGAATGCACACTTGAAACACTGCAAGTGGTAGCTAGTAAGTGCATGTTTTTATATTTCTACTAAGATATTGTACTGTTACTTACACAAGCGCAAAACAACGTATGCAAGATGTGTTTGTTACTGTTGGGTTGACTGGGCTGTTGGAAAAAGGGTGAGGGAAAGGAGGGGGAGAGCAAATAAAATTCTTGTCCCGGGCGAAGGAAAGTCTAGATCCGTACCTGTGTAGGTCAGAATATTAGTGGCAAGATATCTGTGTGTGCAAGAGGGGACTAACTGCAGTGCTGTGTCGCCACATTGTGCATGATCAATATAGTCTTATAACATTTAGCTACCGACATTTGCGTTTGCGATTTATCCCAGGACTCTCGTGGTGTGTTTACCTTGAGGCCTGTATTGTGAAGTAGTTCATCATCGCTATCAGCTTATATTAGGGAGCAGCTGTTGTGAACAGTTCATCTCTTCATGCATTCAAATGGACTGTATTCGTGTTTGGTGTGACAGTGCACAGGCGCATAACACGTAAACGCTATGGCTGAGTGGTGAAGAAACATGTATTAACGGTACTCGAAAAAATAATTTCGTATTTATGCTAAACTCTTCTCAAGTTTTAAAATTAAATGTCATTCCCCTCAAATTAAAAAAAAAAAATTTTATTTTTCGTATTTCACCTATGCTGAGTTACTTCCATACATCTGTGGTTCAACTAAGAAAAGGTTTTGATTTATTATTATTGTTATTATATTACGACCGTAAACGTGTACTTCGACGTAGGTGAAAGATTTTCCACATTAAGTGTTTAGCGGCAAAATGTTCAAATACATCTGTGTTGGCAGCCACTTTTACCTCGGTCGTTTAACTTGATAAACTGAGTTTAAGTGCTAGTCAACATATATTAAATATTAGTATGTGTACGTCGCGACTTAGTTAGTGCAGTGTTAGTTTTGCAAGTTGTTTCCTACAGGATAAAAGTTCTCAATCTTCGTAGAGCCAAGGTTTTTTTTTCGTAACATGTAACTGTACTTAACATTGTGTGGGTGTAATAAGTCGCTTTGGTTTTTTCCCTCGATGACCTTTTTTTTCCTCTGTCGCTTGGCGTGCAGATGGCCATTGTCTGGATCACTGACATAATCCAGTGACGTCAGTGACATGTCACTTGACTTTTGACATTAACTTGACACGGCAATTACTGCTGTGTGTATGTTTTAACATAGCCGCCTGACGTCTAGCGACAATGTACCGAATGCTAGTGTCAGACTGTGAAGTTTCAATCTTGTTAGTCCACACTACAGTTCACGTCGATAAAGTTCACATTAGCGTCCAATTGAGCTCTAGGATTTGTGAGTTACGAAGACGTCGTTGGCCATGCACGTCTTGCTTGAATTACGTGACATATGAGGTACGCTTACGCTTGCTTATAAATAGCTTGGATTTATAATCATTCGAAATATTTTGCTGGCAAGTACATTGCACGTATCAGCTTGGTTAATAAAGTAATTGAGTTCCGTACGTGCTTTTCAATTCTGCTCAGCGAGTAAATTATTTCGATACTTCTGGCCGTGTGTTAGTGTGAGTGAGGCACGGCGCCAAGGGCGATGTTGACCGGCTCATCTGGTGCGGTATCACCTCTAGCGCAAGACACTGTAAACAGCGTGCAGTGGTATCGTAGATCACTCGCCTGACTGACATTTTCAGTGGTGATATCGTCTTTTTATTGGCGAGATGTTTTATACAAAGTCCATAGCATGTTTCTACAGTCGTTTTACACGGCTCCTGTTAGTAGTTGTCCAGATATAACTGGTTTAAAAACCGTTTTCAGACATTTCGAAGGCTTCAGAAATGATTTTTCTAATTGACGTAATTTTTGAAACTACATTTCAGTCATTGTTTAAAGTGTGTTTTCTTTTCGTACGTTGACGCAGTTGGCACATGTGGAATAGTTTCTTAAGCAGACTGCAAAGTATTTTTAAGCGTGGTACGCGAGAGGTTACGGTTGCCAAAGTTATTTTCAAATGAAAACGCGAGTATTTTTGAATTAAGGTTACTATAGGGGCCTAGATATTATCATATTGCAAATTATAAAAATTACATTTCCATTTTTATACATTTTGTGGTTTCAAGCCCTTATTTTTTCTAAAAACAGTTTTCAGTTTTCTACTCGAAAGTAAAGCATACTGCCGCATAGTGCCATATAAATAAACGTCCGCTGATGAAGTATCTACTCGGACAAAAAATCATCTCAGAATTTTGATGAATAGTTCAGATTTAATTGTCGATTGAGTTTTCCAGTCGTCCGCTCGACATCTTACCTTTCCACAACCCTTAAATTGTACATTGTATTCGACTAAATAGCAGATGTCCTTGCTTTGACCAAGTTCTCTCGCACACTTGCGCTGCTGTTCATGTCAGTTCGCGTGGTTAACTATTTACACTGGCCTCCGTGTGCAAGTCATATGTTAATAAAACATTAAAGCATGACGATATTCTTTACATCGAACCATCGAAATGCTTTATTTCCCTAGAAAAAATTTAATAACTGTCAGCTCCAGTTAATTGTACTCCACCTTGCATAATGTGTAACCATTTTTGTATAGAGACTTGCGAAATTATTTTCATTATTTGGGAACAGACTAGAATTTATTGGTCTGTAGTAGTTCTTCAAAACAGTCGGCGATGTCATTGGCCATCGGCCCTTGTGTGGTCTCATTTACGTATTTGACTATTACTACGTTTCCGTGTCGTTTACCGTTTTGAAAACGCTCATGGAAACGGGATTCAAATCTGAGTCTCAAGGTCGTTACACAAAAAATTGGGATCGTATGGGATTGAGTCGGTCGTAAAGTGTCATGGAAACGCGGATCGTACTGAAAACGAATCGAAAGTAAACAAACGTACATTCGGCAGTTGTTTCGGCCTTCAGATTTTCTGTTAACAGGTGCAAATGAAATAGACTGAATGAAAATTATCATACGATCATGAGTAACAATAATTTTCTTGTACCCATTTAGTTTTCTATAGCAATTTAATTACGTGTGTAGCCAAAAGATAAATAAACAGACGGCTCTGTGAATTTATTTCATATCAGCCAACGTACATTTCAAGTGTGTCAACGTTATCAAACAAATTTGTCCAGCGAACTGAAATCGGTTTGAATCGGATTCAAAGTTTGCATGTAGAAGGGTATCGTACTCAGTCGGGATTAATACTCGATTCGTTTTCAAAACGATATGGAAACGTAGTAATTATTTGATTGGTCTGCCCGTGGTAGAAATTCTAATGGTTGGCCAAAAGCGTTCAACGCTGTAAGCCGCGCACGAACGACGTTGTATGCTAACGGGACATTTCGAACGAGTGAACAAGTACTTGTAGTCTAGTCTGCAGTCAGAAAATAGCGCGAAATACGCTGGTGTGTGTGTGTGTCGCAATATCGCAACATTCAGTTTGTATGAAGCTAAGGCTTCACGCCTCGTCGACAGCGAGGGGAATAAGACAGTGACACAACGCGACAAGTGAGCAGGAACTGGGAGGGAAATAGGCCATGACCTAAGTAATAATCACAGCGTTGTCCTGGAGCGATTATGGGAAACCATGATGGCTGTAACCGGGGTTCGAACCCGGGTACTCCTGAGAATGTCTATAAACTCAGGGCACATAGGCTAGTATAAGAAAATAAATTAGGAGACTTATGTTGATGAATATTGAAATATTTGCATGGTAATAAATGTTTAAATTCGTGATTTTAGTCTTTCAGTAAAATTACAGATTGATATTC
Source organism: Medauroidea extradentata (assembly GCA_003012365.1). Lineage (NCBI taxonomy): Eukaryota > Metazoa > Arthropoda > Insecta > Phasmatodea > Phasmatidae > Medauroidea > Medauroidea extradentata. Next base: position 14,681 of record PNEQ01081998.1, on the reverse strand, counting down.
ACATTATGTTCTTGACAGTGTGCGAGAGCTATGTTTGAGTCCAAGACCAGAAAACGTTTTTTTTTTCTGGCAGCAATCCGTTTCTTTCGCCCTGTCCTTGCACCTGACGTGTTCATGACGTTACTAAATTTTGTGGGGCTTGTGCAAATTTGTAACACTGATAAATATTACAAATTACGAGTTGTAGAGATACATATTACAAACCAGGGGCTATTTTTGTGATGGACTTAAGTTGTTTTTAATACTATAGGTGTCGATAAAAAATGCAGGTGTTGCATGTGCGAAAAAATCAGTTAAAGGCACGAATGAATAGCGTCAGTTATGCCCATACTAACGACAAAATACCTATGTAGTTAGGATATTGCAGGTGTACACGGGGCAGTGCTGCATGATCGGGTACAGACGTAACAGTCGTGTTTGTTGTGCAGGGGCAGGAGTCGTATTGAGATATCAAGGTGAGGCTCAGAAGACAGCGCGTCGCTATAAGTATTCTCCTTACACAACCACTAGTTTAATTACTGGACGAGGTGGCAGCACATTCCCAACGCCCTACTTGGAGGGCAGATATGAATGACTGATGACAAATGAGACTACAGAAGGAGCAGCGACGGAATGCAAGGGTTGTTAAAACTCCGATAATACTATTCGCCCCAGCGTGTTTCCATGTAGATCCCCTTTAGTTTTAATATTCTAACTCGTGGGTGGGGGGGGGGGACTGTGGTCACAACAAAATATTTGGTAATTATAGATTATAGACTTAAATTTTTTTTTGTGGTGACTACAATCGTATTTTGCCGCCCCCAGTAAATCTTTGTAGTAACTACTAAAATTATGTTAACAACTACAAAACATTTCGTGGCCACCGCTAAACTTTTTTTTTCTGTGAATCCTCAGATCATTCTAGTGCATTGTGCTTTCTCGGAAACTAATCTGTACTTGAACGTAATTTTTACTGGGAATTTACAAAATGCGTAACTGTTTCATATAATTTACATTAGTCACTCACGGGTTAACATTTAAATAGGGTAAACAAAACGAATTTAGCGAAAATAGGCGAATTCATGTCAGTTTTATCTGAGTTTACTGAAATATTGAGGCAAATATAAATGCATATTCGTAGCTAGACATGTTGGCTGTAATTGGCTGTAAACGAGTCCCCCCTGTGGATCAGGACACTGAGGTACAAGGTTATACTCTAGTTGCAGTGTGCACTTTCTTCGAAACACGCACGCATTAACCCCCTTCCTCTCATTTCAACCGCCCAGACGTGGCGTGCTAATCGCAGCATTGCTGGCAAAATCGCACTGTTCCAGCAGGCGCCGCTGGTCTGTCGACATGTAATATCGTCCTTGTAGAGAAGCAGGAGGGTTGTTTCGTTCTGGTTACCTCAGTAGACATACGCTATGTAGAGAACATTCACACCCTCGTAGTGAGGAACCTAGATGTTGATGTTAGACGATGCCTTGCACACACGCTGTCTTCACAAAGCAACCAGGCCACGTACTATTGGGCGGTTATGTCAAGATAGTTGCGTGCTAGGTGCATGACATCCTACATGACCATGTAACACCGCTCATACACAGTAACTATAATTAGTAATTTTACTATAAAATGCTTTGTACCTAATGTCAAAACATATGGGGACTTGAATTCCGAACCATACTAACTCCAAACTGTAAGAAATTTCAATAATAGTTCATGTCTTTTTCGTGTGCATTTATATCTATCATTAATTGCTTATTAATCAAAATACGATAATATGACTGTGATTAGTAACATATTTCGGATAGAAATAAATGCACACAATGAATATATGTTTTTTTTGCTAATTCTTAGATATTGGCATTAGCTTAGTTTGTAATTAAGGTCCCCTTATATAAATAAGTCTAGGCATTACACAAGAATGTCGCAGGTCTTTAAAGTGGTCTAAATTGTTCAAATACCTGTGGGGACTTTTGGGATATATTTCTTATCTGTTAATAGTGTGTTTGATGTTAAAGAAAACAACTTTCGACAGCCTGTCATAGTTTACAAAATATTTATTGGAAACTGCTTGCCAGAAATTTTTTGTGGCACGTCAAAAAATTGTTGTAAAATATACAATTATTATTTGAAACTATAAAAATATGTTTGTTGATATACATTCATATTGCGTGTTTTCAAGCATTTTCTGTAAGGTTTAAAATATTTTTTTAACTACAGAAATATATTTTCAAAACTGATTTCCAAAGAATTTGTCAGAGAAACTACAAGCAATTTCTTCTTACTGTGTGCAGTTTTGTTCGGACAGCTCACGTTGGTTCCACCGGGCCTTACGAAACAGGTGTAGTTTTTACAGGGGATGTTACAGCGGCGTGTTGAAGATAACAGTTTCCTAACTCTGGTGCTCGTAACTGATGAAGTCACTTTCACGAGGGACGAGTTTCACCAGCCGTGACAGTCATGCACGGCCTGTCAAAACTCCACATGCCACGCACCTTGGAAGTCACACATTCTCTGTGAAGTCTATACTGGAGTTTTCTTGTAATTGTGTTCTTGATCTACGTTTATGTTCTCATTGGTGCTACACACACACATATTCACTTCTTGCAGGAGTCGTTGCTTATCTGCCTGGAATATGTATATATGTAAGATTATTTCTGAAGCAAAGATCACCTCCATATCTCAAGCGCGTTTAAGAGTTATCCAAGATAGATTGCAAAAAAACATTTTATGGTTTTCTCCACCTTTAAAGGGATTCAAATGCGTAGCAGCGAGTGACGACTGTTCTTTTTATGACGAAACTATTTAACGCGCATTACATTTGTTTATCTACGAAAAGAACACACTCTTCTAACTATGTCGCTAGATATAGTTTTAAAAATTTACCACTTTAATTAGAAATATTGTATGTATGGGTCAGTTTTAACATTGTGCCTTAAACTGCAGTGGAGTAAATTTATACAATACAGCTAGATGCTTTGAACTGAAATAATATACTGAGATATTAAAACATTAAAATTGACAGAGAAGTCGTCTACTGTGCGAAAATTGTAGTTTAATTTCATATACCTTCCTCATTGGCCCTCTGTTCGGTCGATTAAAAATGATTCTCATGCACACCTGAACTGTAATAGTTAACATTCAAGTCGTTTCCTTACAGGCAAGTTTAGTTACTGGTAAAAAACATCGTACATTCTCGGGATTGATTTGGACAATCGTCTGAGTGAGTAGATATAAGAGTAGGCGCGAGGCCTTGTGCACGAAGATCTAGTTTACTTGCTGCTGGTACGTAAGTTCAAAATAATCACTGTTTGATGGTTTCATTAGTAGCAGTATCACATTCGTTAATAATCCCATTGAAAATACACTTATACATGAATTACATTGTCCTTCGTTGTTGAATGTTGTATGAACAGTATTAATTTATTGTCAGGAAGATAACCTACAGGTATCCTGTCTCTGGTTTAAGTGACAACGCGCAACATGTTCTATTTAATTTGTAAGTGCTAATAGAAGAATATGACTTAAAATAATGATGTATGAGGTTTTTCACTCCTAACGTATGCAAACAGAATACAGTGTAGAGTGTGACTGGTATAAGTAGAACCCACGATTTTTGGTGAAAAGAATTCGGCAACAGTTTGTTTCAATGCATTTTTGTACATATGCAGCTCTGCTTCGTGGTCAGTGATTGGCTGTTTTAAATTCTCAGTTTCTCGGGGTTTTGCTCGCAAATCACAGACGTGTTGTGTCGCAGTAACCTTGTTCCTGTTGGAACAGTCAGATGAGCCACGCCTGTACAATTATACATTCTGCCAATACTCAAGAAGCAGACCTGCAGATGTTCACATAAGGCATTGAAACAAACGGTTGCAGAATTCTTTCCACCAAAAATCGTGGGCTCTAACTATAAGCAAAAAAGTATATGTCACTTTTCCTAACAAAATATTCCTTTTGTATTACTCAACAATAATAACGTAGGTTGCAAAAAGTACATTTAAAAGAGTTAACGGTATTTCGGCTATTATTTTGTCAGACTTCTCTGTATGAACCATCTTACTTATTACATTGTGACGTCTGTATAAACAAACTCATATTTTTAAGGGGTTCTTTTGTTTGTATTATGTTGTGTAAAGGACTTACTTGCATCATCAACCAAGTAAACTATACGCGTGGATTACAAATTTGAATTGTAGCTGGTAAAGTGTGTGATGCAATAGATATGCTGATAGAAATTTAGTTTCCACAAATTAAATCTAAAATTAACTTGATGTCAAGGTGTGCAAATGAAATTAAAAATAATATTGTGTAACCTAGTGTCATGATAATTGGGTGAGTGATTTGACTATACACGTATCAAACTACCGATAGACGAGGGATACAACACTGCAACTCACACGATATACATCATAGATTTCCTTATGACATGTTGCAATTACCAATGATGGACTCTTCAGGTCTTCAGGGTTCTACTATGGGTTTTGTTGCACTAATCACAAATTACTCGATATCGGTGAGCAAAAATTTAACGTGAGTTGCCGTTGGCCTTACCGGTAAGTTTCTTGCTAATAAGCATCTCCCGACTTGGGTAACGGGACCTGGAATATACCTAGGAACAGTGTAGTGAGAGTAGCCCTCACTAGACTATAGAACCAGGCTGGACGACGACCTCCGCTCCAGACGTCTCCTCGGACCTCTCGAGACGACGATTCCGATCTGGATGTCACAACCTCTTCCCCGAGCGTCGTGGAATCCATTTTGGACGACAACTCAGCCTTCTGAACTGCAATTCAGCTAGCGTCGTTGTAGTCCTCCGGAAAAAAAATTGCAATTCTTCTTACCTCTCAACGGATTATTCTTGTATCATAAATAATTTGATATTTCCTTTCCTGAGGCTTCTCAAGACCATCGCAGTGAATTGAATAACAGTATTCATCATATTCGGTTGATTAAATTCACATACAATATTAAATCTCGTCGAATGTGATAAATATTTCTTCAGTTCATTCCCAATTATGAGAAAAATAGTTCCTTTCCTTAGTTTGCACTACTCTTTCCTCCTCGTTGTCTCTGCAAAATCGTTCCCCCGCCTATCGATAGCTTGGTCGGCGTAAATAAAAAATCCCATACTGAAGCAAGAAAATATACGTCTAGAAAAAGTTAAATTTGTGGAAACGTTTACAAGTTTACACTTAGCATAAAATAAACTGTTTCACCCAAAGACAAATGCAAATAAAATAAAATTATAGCACGGGGTATTTAGCTTCCAAATATATTAACATTTCTGCTTCAAGCAGTTTAACCATCTAACATAAGCAAATTTTACCGACTTTCGTAACATAGAGAAACTATATGTTACAATATCATCAAGATGTTTCTGGCAAAAAATGATTTGGCTGTTTTAACACGAATTGCTTCCTCGATATTGCTTTCTGCCATAATATACAACGTTGTTCATCCTTCAGCACGTAAAATGTACTACACATTCTATTGGAACATTTATCTGTTTTAAACCGGGGACTCGCCTGTTAGAAAATGTGTTGATAATTAATGTTAACATTAAGTAATACATTGCTTAAAACGCATACTAGCTCAATATGTATCTTGGAAGGCAAACATTCTTTACATTTATATAACTAGCAGAGCTGGGCAGACTGTGACCTGCCAGCGTATTTTTAAAATTAATTGTTGGGTGAATCGTGACCCCTCCCCCTCCTCTCTCTTTTTAATCCTCTATGTGCAATACTGGGAAGCTAGAGGAACATAGTAACATCATAACATTCTCCGTGAAAAAATACTACACGTATGTGTAAAGTTCATGGTGATGAAGCGTCGGAGCTTATCGATCTGATACATATACTTATGTGTGTATGTATGGATATATGTCACCTCGTGTGAAATCCTGCTAAATCAAATAATAAAAGCATATAAAATAGAAATTACAGTGTCGTTTATCTCTACAATGGTTATCCCGGTCTAATGAACTGGTGGTACTTTCGGCGATTCAAGGAACTAAGGCATCCATCATTTAATCTGATTTTACGATGATTATCTTGTAAATCCTAAACGAGAACAGATATCGGAAACAGTGTTTACAATGTCAACTAATTTTTTTCTGGCCAAAATACACAACGGTTTCAGCTAATCATGCAATTAAGGAAATTCATAGTAATGAACTAAAGTTATCTTTCGTCTAGAAAAAATTGGACTACATAGTAAAGGCAGTTTTTGACAGGATGGTGTAGCAGTTTATTGATATCTGCTCTCGTTCAGGAACAAAAGTAATTATCATTAAAGCAGTATAAATGATGGATCATGGACTTACACGGCCACGAAATCGCTCAGGAAAATCTTAGCTGTCTTAATTTGTTCAGACGAGAAACAGAGTACGCCAACCTATTAATGTAAAGAGGCATTTTTCCAAGTGTGGCTATACTGCTTGCATGGATACATCTGTGTTGATATGCTGCTGGAGTGTGCTAATGTGGCGTGACGCATTAAGAGACTGTTTCAAAAGACACTTGAAAGTCACCAGCTGGCGCGCATTTACAGATTAATAAAGAAAACCCTCACCCATCCATCTAGGAGTTGAACTACTATTTATTTTTATTTAATTAGTTTATAAACTACATGATTCAGCTCTTGGCCGATTTTCAACTGTGTTTAAATTTATATCTAACCTTATACAATACGCACACATAAAAGTTAACGCTACATATTATTTTTAATAAAAAAAAAAACTAAGCGCAGTACAATATTCTAGACAAAAATTCTTACCCTAGTAAAATACCCGTACACATTTAATATTTACACTGAAAACAAACATAGGCTCTAAATTTTCATCTTAGTAAGTACTTGCACTTAGTAATAATATCCTGCAACTACTTTTAGGGTATTCTAATCATAATTTTGAAGCGAAATTCAACTCTGTATTTCAAAATAATCGAGAATACATTTTACATATTTTTTTACCCAAGAATCCTGGTAATATCTGGCATACATAGTTATGATCGTGCAGTTGACTTGAAAATCACGATAGCCCGTCGGGTTCAACGATACTTGATAGGAAACTGATTTCATCCACTTAGAGGTCGAATGTCGATGTTTCTAGGTACAACGGTTTGGCCGTGGCTTGATACATCTGTCAGAGAACCCTTCTGTGCATCGAGATTACGTACAAAATGCATTATACTAAGTTAAAAAAACACTTGAATTTATTTGGTTTCACACGCATATGTTAATGCATTAAAATGCTACATGTTCATAGGTCACCTCTTCCATAATATGGAGGGGGGAGAAAAGCGTTTACTGTTACATTTTTACTGAAGTCATTTGATGTGTTTCCTTTCTTTCGTTCAGAACGTTAGCCGAGCAAGTTTACCGCATACATACGTTGTATCACTGCATAGACTTTCTGAAATGTACCTTTCGCATATATCTATAGAAAACGTAACCACCAGAAATTCACAGAGCAGCTTACAAATGAAAACTTTACAAGTTTAATAAACATATTTTACTCAGTATTTTTGTGTTTTATTTCAAATTAAGACCACGATAACTATTTTAACACATAATCAAATCAACGCAGTAGATATTGTTACGTTTCTTGGCTAGGCTGAATCCCGTCATAAAATAAGCTTTTGAATTGTTCCAAAATCAACACTTTCCTCCGACGATGACTTACGCGTTATGGCGGATTTCCAATAGCGTGACCGACGTACACGGCACAAAGGCGCGATGCGACGCTAATAATTCTTGTTATTGCGAATACTAGTTAGTCTACTGCGCGACAAATATGAAAAATTATTAAAGTTAAATAGTTCGTTGCCATTACATACTAACCTCTTGCTACTACATACTGACATCTTGTGCGACAGTTTTAGATGTTTACAGTATTTTCATTTTTTACTCGTTTATTTGTTATGTTTTAAATACTCACTGGCATTGACGAATGTAAACAGTCACAATTACACATTTGCTTCAAATGATTTCTGATTTCCTTACAGTAACAAACCACATTTCTTTCCTAAAATAAATACGTGCAATTGACTGTCAACTCACCAGTTTCTCCGACAATTGGACGCAAAAGTAAATATGTTATCTTATTCGCGCTGATTGGCTGGCAAGTTGTATTATTCGCGTGGTGGATGTCGCGCTATGGTAAATGCAGCACTATTTGTAGCGGTGTAGAGGCTATGGTTGCGGTGTAAGCCCTCGCTGGCTCTCACTGCCCCTACGTAACAGACGAGAGCAGTTATTGCGTGCAGTATCAGCTTGGCGGCAGTAATCTTCTTAGCGCTGGCTGATGGCGGCCAGGTATGGAACATGGTTAGACAGCTTGTTTGTCAACGTCAAACCCCCGCCCTAATGCTCGCCTCCTGCATTTTGTACAGCCTGGCCTGAGCCAACATTAATTACTTCGCTTGCCAGGCTCTGTGCTTATGTTGCCTTTTAGGTTGCGTTACCACGCAGGGGGGCAACCACAGGGAAACATGGAATTATCAGAGATATTTCAGGGAGTTACTGGTCCATCTGAGAAATTTAAGGGAATTTTCTTGTCTTGATCATCTTGAGCTTATGTAAAAGTTATAGTATGAAAAATAATTGTGTTTTGAGTGAGTTATTGGTTTTTTTTTTTTGTCAAAAAATTACTCTCGTGTAGAGGTGATTGTCAAGTTCACCGTTATTTATTTCTGCTGACTTATTTCAAGTACACTGACTGGACCACACAACAATGTTATAAATTACTTTAAATCTTGAACTTTGTTAGGAAATGTGTTGTTTAAGTTAGCTGCCAAGGAAATGGGGCAATAAACAGGACATTTTTTCTTCTGAATTATTGGCCACCTTGTCACGCCATAACGAACGTGTTTCCTGCTGTTGAAATGTTCACTTACAAGTATATGTCTGCGTTCATGTATAGGCGAACATTCCTACGTGACAGGTACGTGTATGTTCATGTTCATTTCTATGAATACTCCTACTGTTAATTGTAGTAGGCACATACTATTTAGTATTGAATACTTTAATGTATTCTAAATCAGGGATTAAATTTGGATTCGTTGGTGTTTTTGTAGAGTCTTAGTCCTGTTTGATATAGGGGTTTATATTAAATGATATACTATTTGTCCTCTCTATGCGTGGGACGTCACTTCCGGGTTGCTGTTAATCAAGGAAAATAAATAAATAATCCGCAAGTTCAGTTTCAAACAGGTATAGCAAAGCCTATATTGTTCTCGTCATGGCACGGCAGATATTGCACACATTTGTTTGCCCGATCATATCCCTGAGGAAGATAGTTACACGTCCGATATTCTCAGTGATTCCTTATTAGTAGTGCTAGGAAAAATTCGCGAGTTCAATGACCTGTAGGCTAGAATTCAATGTCCTATGCATGCTCAGGCCCGTCTATTTGTTCATTGTCTGCTGTCTGAATGAGTAGCAGGTGATGGACAAATGATAGGGCTTCGGTATACATAGGCTAATGGATTCTAGCATGTTGGTCGTTGAACTCGCGAAATATTCGTAACCGTACTTATTAGCTTAAGATTTATCAAGTCGTCGTCAGCGGTCTGTCGCGCCGACTTGTATCGTCTAATATACAATCTAATAACTTGTAAATTAATCACGCCGAGTTGAATAGCGGTCGTGTCGTCTACGACGTAGCAGTCTGAGGCTGTATTCAAAATACTCAACATTAGCGCCCGCACTCGCACCTGCACTCGCTCTCGCACTCCACTCGCTCTCGCACTAGTATCGTGCATCTAATGTCTTCTTGTTATTATTTGCCGCACCTGAGAATATTAGCGTACTGCACGCAAACTGTGGGAACAGTAAACAAAAGCCCATGGAATACACGCAGTGTGTGCATAGAGCATTAATTTACAAACACTCGCTTACTCGCGCTCCACCCAGCATTATGGAACAACACTCTCTGACGTCACTTCCAAGTGTGAGTGCGCTTATGTTTGTGTTATTTGGAACACTGTCTAAACGTGGGAGATTGTAGGCGTCGCGACGCGCGCCCTGAAGACGTCCGACGGCAACACCCCGCCCCGTCGTTCTGTGTCCCTACAATGACTTTCTGTCTATACAACGTGGTCACATGACGGGGGTCCACCCGCGTCTTGTTCTTCTCGTCTGTCAAAACAATCTCCGCGTCTCTTCCTTTTTGGCACCAATATCTCTGTCGCTTGTGACTTGTGCCAATCAGACAGCTTCTGTATGGCCCTGCCCATAAAGAACAGTAACTTCTTGCCATTGCAGCATTTAATCAATATAAATCACAATTACACTTTGCATCACTTCGCAATTATTTTTAAATGTTCGCTTATACCTAAAATAACTTATATTATAATAATTATTATTTTACTGTTGTGACTTAATCCCTGTAGGCCGGCACATCACCTCTCCTATCTGATAGGCGGGTGGAGGTCACGGATGCTGATGAGAATCTGCACCTGTCATCTTCGCTGAGACAAAGTACTTTCATTTCCGTGTCACTTATATCAAATACTGTACACTGCTGTTAGATCCCTGAAAATGGTTTCTTTGGCATCGTGACATGATACCGCGGAGAACGAATGTTAGCATTACACGTTTATTTACATATTTATTATTTATGTTAATTAATGTTCATTACTATTTGTTAATTGGAATCATATGGTACGTCACATGTGATTGCAGGAACAGACTTGCCATCAGCGTGAAGTAAAATTATTTAATGTTTCATTGCTAATTGCTTCTGCTCATAAGTCAAGAAAATTCATTCTGACAATGATGCAGTCGCCTTCCCTTTGCTGATAAATTATCAACAGAGATTGCCCAGCTTTAATTCTTTATTTTTTTTAGTAGACAGTACCTAGTTAATATTTTCAAACAGTGAATAAATTACGCTATACTATTTTCACAGTGTGCTTACTCTATTATAAACGTCAATGCACTCATTTTTGCCGTTTCTTGTATTTTCGAACCCGTTACACAATCATATGTACATAAAAAGTCAGTGCTTATAAAATGTTTGGCATCCTCGTTCCAGGTTGGGCCAGTTTGGCAGGCTAACAAATTAATATGTACCCGTTTACAGGATGTAATTTTCTTTAATGGAGTAGGCGACGGTAAAATGTGAAACTTATATCCGGAAATGGGCTGCACTGAAATCTGTGTCAGTTTACTTTTCTAGCTAAAGTAACTTCTGACTATGCGACTTTTGTACAGTATGTTTACAATATTTTAGTGGTTGTAAATTACATAGGCTGGTAGAGAACGCAAAAAGAAATGTTGTTTGTTAGTAGACATTTGTCCGGAAATGACACCGTGCAAAGTTGCACAGTGCGCATATTTGAACTCCGCTCGCTCTTAGGTGCCAGTCTATTGACTAGAGAATGATCGGGCACAGAGGAGTGGAAGCGGGGCGTATTACGGACAGCATGTGTAGGTGAACCGTGTCTTACATGCTCCTGTGTACCTTTAGCCTGTATGTAATACCCGTTGTTAACAATTTGTCGTAGGGCCAGTTGCACCATCAGTGGTTAGTGTTCTGGATATAATATGTTCTCCTGTTTGGCCGGCAATGCGTTGTGAACTCCTGTTGTCGCTAGCCAGACATGTTATTCTCTGGCTATCAAACAAGCCATGATAGGACCTGATAAATACTAAACATGGGGATAGTGATGGGCGCGGTGCGATAGACAAGCTAGCGATGAGAATGGCGAGAATTGTTTGACTCGCTTAAGCTAATACAAATTAAATACGTATTCATATTAATTTGTGGTATTGTAGCATGAAACGATTTGTATAAGAGTGTGTGTACTGGGTTGAAGCGAAAGGAAACAGTGTATAGGCGGTCCTGTGCTTTGAAAAAAACGTGTATCTAAACAAATGTATACACATTATCCAGACTGATTGTCACGCATGTGTGCTGTATATGCAGCGATGCTTCCAAATTTGTTTGCCATCGTTTAAAATTGTGTTATTTACGACCATGATGTGAGCCACACATACAACGAAAATAACTGACTCCGTATAACTGTTGGAAACCATTGTACCGATGTTTTGTTCAGTGCAAGTTTTTCCTAACTTTGCTTGTATAAGCACATTTTCATTTCAAACTCATAATTTTTATATTGTCATTACATATTTTGACGGTAATTATATTTTATTTATGAGTATAGTATAGCCGTTATTTATATTCTAATTACGCCAGTGAAAGGTTTAATTAATATTGTACGTAAATAACATGCTATAAACATAATACTCCTATCAAATTCATATGTATAGTCCTATTTCGAGGTTTTTGTGAACTTGCATGTCTGTTCATTATTATTTTATATATGTCGCCTCTGCAAAAGTTATAATTTTCTGTACAGACTTTGTAAGTAATACAAAAAAAAATTACACACTCGTCAGCATTGTCCAAGTTTTAGAGATATGACCACAACGTTACTAGTATGTGCCAGTATACACGTCAAAACCTTTTAAACCCTTGAAACGGTAACAGGCGAATAAACGCTGGTGATAGTGTTTGTTTGCGAGATTGCTTGGAGTGTGTTTGGGCTGTACTTGAGGACTGTTATAATCGATACACAACTCGCAGCAGTAAGAGTGTACGGTATCGAGTTCCATGCCCAGCTGCATCATCTTACATGAACGAAATTCCTTGCATCTTTACCGTTATTGCATTCCATAGTTTCTCTGCATTCTTCATAGGTTTTTATATCCTCTACACATCGTCATGGTCAATGGTTCAGTGTCGTCGTTTCTACAATGAAAAATTCCTCACAATCTTCTTACGTATGCCTTTGGTTTTTTCTCATGTGACTGAAATCCACGCGGAGTTTTTAGAAGCGTATGAAGTTGAAGTAGGTATGAACTGTTGAAAATTACTAGCTACATTCGCTAGCTTTAAATGTAATTATTGGACGGAAGGATCAGATAAAAATTACTTGTGTACAATAGAATAGAAAATTGTGAGAGTCTCGCTTCAGTTAAAGAAATAGGCTGAAGTTGTTGATGCACGGAAGACCACGTGACCGGGTGATGATATCGGGTAGAAACTAAGCGCAGCCTCACGTATCAGCCACAGGCAGGTTGCAGAGTTAGACATAGAAACTATTGTTATCGTCAAGACAGCCATGTCTACATGTGACACTTGTCTATATGTGACACTTGTCTACATGTGACACTTGTCTACATGTGACACTTGTCTACATGTGACACTTGTCTACATGTGACACTTGTCTACATGTGACACTTGTCTACATGTGACACTTGTCTACATGTGACACTTGTCTACATGTGACACTTGTCTACATGTGACACTTGTCTACACATGACACTTGTCTACATGTGACACTTGTCTACACGTGACACTTGTCTACACGTGGCACTTGTCTACAATCACCACCACATTCTATATATCGCACAGTCTTGAAGTCACTGAGCCGTGTTCTAGCCCCTTTAAACTTTGCTCCTTGTTTCGCCATCATTATTATTTAAGCTTAAAAGACAGCAGATGTCACTAATCTGTGTGCCAGCTTTGTTTCAAATGGTGTTCATCATATTGACTAATGTTTTCAAGACAGTGAATTATATGGTTAGTTACTTATGTAATGAACCAAATTCTTGTGTACCTGTCAGTGTTTGTCGAAACCCTACTGTGTCTTGTACTGAAAAATATTAGCTATCGCTGCAGAACCATTTTAAACACGTCTGCCAAACAAATTTGTGATATCTGATCTCGTTTAATCTTAAGAAAATAGTCGCAAAAACAATAGAAGAGGTGATCGCGGTCTTAAAGAGGGCGTGGTACATAATTCAACGCTAAAAGCAATAATCTATAACTGTAGGTTTCTTGAAGCCAATTTGCGAAAGTTAAACAATTGCAATCCTAGACAATAGTTTTAGCGAACGTTTTAAACAAAATTGTTTTCAATGTTACGAACTTCTGAGGCTCAATCTCTGACGCCGGAACCTCGTGCATATTTAACTGCGGCGCGAGAGATCACGTGTAACGAATTAGTAATTCTGGATAAATATTTACTCATAAAGTTGGCAGATGCCATTATCCAGGATTGTCATTGAGTATTTTATCCATATTGGCTTCGATAAAAGTTAACAAATCAATTGATATTTTCAGTGTTTATTTATCTACTACGCACTCTTTAAGAGGCGTATTCACCCGACGCGGTGTTGTAACGGGATGCGTCTATTCTTTTATACGCTAAACAGCTAAACTTATTCACAATATGTTCATCAGCGAAAAGAACACACGGTTAAAACGAGGTTTCTATAATTTAAAAATTACGACTTAATTATTAGGAACACGTTTTTGGGGGTCCCATAAAATGTCTAAAAACGGCCTTTTTAAACAGCTGTAGCTGGAATAATACCACCCGGATTCATAAAATACAACGTTAGAAGCCACGTGTTGGAATTTACTACAAACTTCCCACACATAAAACTTAAGACTTACGGGGACTGGTAGTAAACTTGAAGATAGCGTGCCACGTGTTCGAGTAGGCTAAGAGGCGTGGCTAAGGGCCGGAGGCGCGGTTCATCACAGTGACGTGTCTAGAGGAAGTCGCAGTGGTGGGGGTGCGAGCCATCTGCCTTGTCCTTCCCCTATCTCATTGTAAGCCAATCTCCCTGAGAGGAAGGGTCTTGCTGATATACGCGACGAGGCGGCTCTCGCCGTCCGT
>PNEQ01081997.1:0-23414 GCA_003012365.1 Medauroidea extradentata | reverse complement strand
TAATATTTTTTCTATGCAGTAGTGTAGTGGGTACGGGAACTGGGAAGATAGGGCGGGATTAGAATGAGGGTGCAAGAAATACATAAAAAGGGTGAAATTTATCAAGCAATTTTTCTTTAATTCTTCTTGTGGGTTGCGCCCCTTCCAGATTGCCGCCCTGGGCAATTGCCCAGTCTGCCCAGTTATAACACGGGGCCTGTTTATGTACAGTACAAAAAATATATAAATTGTTATTTCCGAACATTTAACATGTTATTAAAACAATTATTTTGGCAAGCTAGTAACATTCATAAAAACCAATTCTCCTTCCACCTTTTCCTCAACATGTTATGAAAGAGAACATACCGGAAATGTCAACTGACAGTTATGATGACTAAAAAGACTGTGTAAGACCCGGGCCATGCGACCATATGTGCATGCAGGGTGGCTGCCCCCTGATTACATCAGCTGCCATACATATGTGGTCCTGTGAGGTTTGGCATTCTGCATGAGACAACATTACAAATACAACACAGGTCTGAGTCACACCCATAAAATATGAACACGCTTCTTGTTTGTTCAATATGAGACACAGACATAAGTTAGAGGCTAGTACGAGAGCTGCATCAGTCAGTAAGCAGCGGGACTCACCATGCAGAGTACAGCAGGTGTCGGCGTCAGTCTCTTTATCTGGATCATAGTCAGTATCTCTGGCATCTGTCCCTCGCATGCAGCGGCGTAGAACAGCCTGTAGGAAACATGTATGTACTTATACTGACGTGTAACTTCTTCAACACAAGATGCTGGTTCTATGTACACTACTTAAACAAAAAATTTAGATTCAATATTACAGAACATTATTGAAATAATTGCAATGGTACTCTTTTGCAGTATACCTACTATTGTAGAAACACTCAAATGCTTGCTTTCAGCAAAGAACCAACGCATGACTAGGTTCCTGTGTAAACTAGTACGACTCTGTGACACTAAAAATGTTCTACTTTTAGGTGATTTCGGTAAGAAATAAGTATAGAGTATTATGAACCAACCACACCTTTAGAACATCCATTTAAACAAAATGTGTCACTAAATGACCACAAAATATACATTTTAAGTGATACTGTCGTCGTACCAGGCCACAGGCCAGCTGGAGTTGCACCTGGTCACGGCAGGTGTTCGCAGAGTGTGTCAGTGGCAGGTGTGCACTAGTTGGTAATGGCAGATGTGCGATACTTGAGTGTGTGTGGCTGAACAGTGACAGTGGCAGGGCATGCGTGAACTTGACACTGTGGCTGATCAGTGACAGTGGCAGGGCATGCGTGAACTTGACACCAACGTGCGACACCTGCCATCCCGGCCATCTGCAGTGCAGGACACATTGCTTTGCTGCCCCCTCCCTCTACCAGTGCATGAAGAAGGCAGTCTGGAAGCAGCGGCCGCGACGGACAGAACGAGAGAGACGTGGTGCGCTTCGGGACTCTGATTTGTCCAGCGAGAAACGTAACGTGCGTGTACAACTATCCGGCCCAGTGCTTTACTTTGTTTCGTCATTTGGAACTGGCTCGCTTAAGGCCCTAGGGTATGGGGGTGTGGACCGTCCCATAAGTGTCCATGTAAGGTGTAGTTTTCTCCAGCTCCTCCCTGTGTTTTCCGATCCGCAGCTGTTTCGACTCGCCAGGTGAGAGAGGGGCACGCCGGCACGAACAGACCACGACCCATCGAGCCTCGTGTTCCCGGCTACACGCTTAACCGGGTGGCGTACCAGAGCATTCCAACGCAGCTCCGTTTCTACCTCACTCTTACCGGACACGGCGTCATGGCGCCCAACGCTTTGGCGTGAATATCACAGTGAAAAATGATGTACAACCTACGGAGAGAAGGACTGGAAGACTACTCTTCACCACAGGATCGCCACAGTTGCATTGTTTAGCCAGCTACATCACAGCCCGAACGTCAGCGACAGCAGGAAACAATACACTGAACTAGATCTAGAAACAAATCGGACCGTTGCACACAATGAGCAGCAAGGAGTGTGTTAGGTGTGGATTACCAGCCTTCCCTGATTTGCTTTTCGGAGAAGTACTGCAACAGTGCTGCACATGTGCCATGGAGAACCGGAAGGGGAACCCGAGCGTGAAAGTGGAGAAGCTTATCGACCACAGCCCGCCAAGGCAGGCCGAAGTATGTGACTCGCCAACATGTTATAGACAAGGAAAGGAGATGGCTACTTGTGTGACTTGTCGAACAAGATGCCACCGCAGATGTTCGCACGCCACGGAACTTGTCACGTTCGGTGAGGGCGTGTTCGCTTGCGCAACTTGTGTGTCATCGAGGCCCGCTCCCCCGCTTTAAGGTCATACGTAACAAGCTACAAACCTACCACCCTATCACCCCTCCCCCAGTGCCTCAACTACTGCACGTCGAGCTGTCGCGACAACCTGCCAAGAGAGTGGGGTCATAATGAAACTTCCCGATTTCTCTGGACACATGCACGAGGACGTGGACCAGTTTCTGCAGCAGTGAAAAACACGGTGTTTACGTTATGGCATAGTGTACGATGAGTGGGTTGATCATGTGATTAGCAACTTGCATGGTGCCGCAGAGGACTGGTGGAGAATATGGGGACATGCAACAATGACCTGGGACGAGTTCGCGAATAGTCTACGGTATCGGTTCGGGTCCGCGGAGGCTATAGCAGACTGTCAAGCGAGATTTTATAGTGAACGACAAAAGGACACAGAATCGACAGAGAGGTTCATAGCCACGAAAATCCGGCTGTTCCGGCGCATCTATCCAACCATGCCGCCGGAGGACGCACTTAGCAGCATAACCCCGAGTCTGCGACTTGAACTCCAACCATTTTTGGCAGAAGTGAAGGGTGAAAGAGTGGAGGAATACGTTCGTCGAGCAATCGTCGCCGACAGGGCCGTCAATCGGCTGATGGGACGTTCATTACAGACACTAGGACGGGCGGACGAGGAGGCCCCCATCACCAGAAATAGGTGCGATAGCGGCACACCAACGGGCCGAAGACAACTCGTGATTGAGGCGCAGCGGTCTGCCGACCCTGCGTCCGCCCCACAACTCTCGCGACAGGACATTCGACCGCCACAGTGCCACACCTGCCCAGCGAACACGTTTCACTGGCACCGGGACTGCCCTGTTAGGAATGCCACATGCCCGCCGTCGGGAAATGCCTAAGGCGGGGAGGCAGGCCAGCTGCTGACCTCCCCGCTGTCAATCGCCTGACACATCTGATCACGACCAACACTGACTCAGAGCCATTTTTGGGACAATTAACAGTAGAGGAGGATCAGTTACTCCGCATCCCGATCGAAGTCAACAACGAACCAACTACTGCATTTGTTGATACTGCCGCCAAACATACGTTCGTCGCATCCACACTCGTTAATCCATCACAGATCTGACCTGGACCCTGCATGCTACAGCTGGCCACCAGAGGGAAGCACAGTGCCACACAGGGCGTAACCGACCTGACGATCAGGATACGCGACCAGACGTC
The DNA here is from genome assembly GCA_003012365.1 of Medauroidea extradentata. Taxonomy (NCBI): domain Eukaryota; kingdom Metazoa; phylum Arthropoda; class Insecta; order Phasmatodea; family Phasmatidae; genus Medauroidea; species Medauroidea extradentata. Next base: position 19,912 of record PNEQ01081997.1, on the reverse strand, counting down.
TCAAGTCGAAGCCTTGGTCGTGGACGGCCTACGGGAGCCCGTAGTGCTGGGGCAACCATGGCTGCAGCAACAAGCAGCAGTGATAGAGGTCGCGGCGAAGAGGGTCCACGTGGGAGCCGGGGAACGACGCACAGTGTATGCTGTCGACGGGCGGCCTAATACCAACCAACACACAATTCACCTGGGTGACCTGGACAACGAGGTCCCAGCCGAATACAGGACAGCGATACAAGGTCTCTTGGACGAACGGAAAGATGTCTTCGCTTTCTCCGACTTACTTCAGACAACCATAGCAGCTGAGCACCCACAAACCGAGACACCACTCCAAGAGGAGAGTGACAAACACTCGCAAAGCAGATGTGACAAGACCCCGGGACTGGCGTTACTTCTCCCGTCGACGTCTGGTGTCATAACACCGCCGCAGGAAGCCGAACCAATAGTGACCATGCCTGATGAAGATGAGCAGAGACTCCAACCCATCGCTTGGGAAGTGTGGGAACTGGATGCGCCACTAGAGAGTACGACTTTTACCATACACATCGAGGAACCAGATGAGTCGCCTCAATGCCAACCACGACGCCGACGCAGCAGGCAACCCCAGTTACACTCGTCTGAGCCTAGCACAAATGGCCAGCAGGAAAAAGGGGTCAACCCCGAACCGAGGAACGAACGGAAATGCAGACGCCGAGCACCTGCCTGGTTTCGTCCTCGTGTTCGCCGTTTTCCGGAGTGGGGCGTGGCTGATGGCCCTCAATCATCGACGCCTACTGTACAAACGCCAGTGACAGAACGTCAGGACGTAAAGACCACAACATCCCAGGACATGCTGGTGTTACCGACGGCCGGCACCCCAATGACTACTCCCTCGATCCATACCAACAGTCACCGAAGGGAGACCTACAACCTACGACCTCGCCCACGACAGAAACAGAAGACCTGCTGTGCACCACCCGACGACTCAGGAGATGAAGCCGGAGACTTCGACACACAGCAGACCATAGTGTTCAGTCGTCGGGGGCGACACCGGCAGCAAAGTACATAACGAATGCACACACCCGCCGTGACCAGTCGTCTTCAGGAGGGGGGTGTATGTCGTCGTACCAGGCCACAGGCCAGGTGGAGTTGCACCTGGTCGCGGCAGGTGTTCGCAGAGTGTGTCAGTAGCAGGTGTGCGCTAGTTGGTAATGGCAAATGTGCGATACTTGAGTGTGTGTGGCTGATCAGTGACAGTGGCAGGGCATGCGTGAACTTGACACCAACGTGTGACACCTGCCATCCCGGCCATCTGCAGTGCAGGACACATTGCTTTGCTGCCCCCTCCCTCTACCAGTGCATGAAGAAGGCAGTCTGGAAGCAGCGGCCGCGACGGACAGAACGAGAGAGACGTGGTGCACTTCGGGACTCTGATTCGTCCAGCGAGAAACGTAACGTGCATGTACAACTATCCGGCCCAGTGCTTTACTTTGTTTCGTCATTTGTAACTGGCTCGCTTAAGGCCCTAGGGTATGGGGGTGTGGACCGCCCCATAAGTGTCCATGTAAGGTGTAGTTTTCTCCAGCTCCTCCCTGTGTTTTCCGATCCGCAGCTGTTTCGACTCGCCAGGTGAGAGAGGGGCACGCCGGCACGAACAGACCACAACCCATCGAGCCTCGTGTTCCCGGCTACACGCTTAACTGGGTGGCGCCCAGAGCATTCCAACACAGCTCCGTTTCTACCTCACTCTCACCGGACACGGCGTCAATACAAAATCACCCTCCAGCTGTTTACAGAAGCATTCTTTGTGACGAAGTGAATTTTGCGTACAGATAAGGAAAATGCTATAACGGAAATGTTACAGAAGGCTGCTGGAATACTTGATGAAAACATTCCTCATGTAGAATATGAGATGATAATGTCACTGCACAAGCATTGTTGAAAGTTAACCTCTCTTAAAAACATGAGGCATAAAGTTCACTACGGTATATCAAAGAAAATACGAGCACTGTAAACACTACACGCAGTCACTGATACCAACCTGGACGATGTTAGCAGAATGCCGTTGACGGCTCCGAAAGTCGATAGGGCCACGAATATGGGAATGATCCATGCCATCACTCCAAATAACTTATTGGCAAAAGTCTGGTAAGAAAAAACACAAAAACTTTAAAGGGCAGGAAACAAAATCATAGAAACATAATTTGTTAGGTACTCCCTAAGAATTAATTTTATCATGAACACTGAAAACTTTGCAAATTCAAGTTTATAAAACAGAAAACAATGTTGACCATCCACAAATTGGATGATGGGTCATTTAAACCAGAACTAGCTCCTTTCGAAGTGATTAGTTGCTAAAAGATCACCTCAGAATTTAACACAAGAATTCTTACTGTCTGTTTTTTAAATTTAGTAGTGATGCATTAGTTATGTAACAGCCACCATGCAGTCAACATACGGTGTAGTGATGAGTATTAGGTTAAGGTTGGCAACAGGAGTAAGCCTAATGGCGGCATGTAGATCAGCTATGTATGTTTGAGTACAGAGACTTGTGATGTGATTTGAAGAAGTAAAGAGTTACTACATGGCGCAGTCGAAGGATCAAGTAAACGAGACAAGAAAGATGCATTGGATAAGTTAATAATGATTTGTGTCAGCTGTCGTGTATTTGTAAAGTGTACTAGAGATTAGCAGCGACTTCAACATGGCCAACGCCTTCAATGTACCCGCCAAACTTTCGCTCTCTGGTAACCTGCCCGAAAACTGGAAAAAATTCAGTCAAGCGTTTGAGATTTACCTTGAGGCGTCGGATTTGAAATCCCAAAGTGAATCGCGCAAAATCGCAATATTATTAAATGTCAATGGAGAGGATGCCTTAGATGTTTACAACACGTTTACATTTTCAGCAGACGAAGAAAAAAATAAGTCTGTTGCGATTGTTCTCGAAAAATTTCATGCATACTGCAATCCAAAAAAGAATATTCTGTATGCACGTTTTCTGTTTTATAACCGCAAGCAAAAAGATGGAGAGCAATTTGATGCCTTTGTGACAGAATTGAAAACATTGCTACAGGACTGCGAGTTTCAACATACGGATGAAATTCTTCGTGACCGGATCGTTTTTGGGGCACGTGATCGGACAACTCAAGAAAAGGTATTGAAGATTGGAGATGTAAATCTTCAGGAAACCATTGAACAATTCCGAACTGCGGAAATTACCAACACTCAAGCCAGTCAGGTCATGAACTCCAGTGAAGAAACCCGGACCTGCATAAATGTGGATGAAATGAAGCACAGAAAAAATACCCATCTTTCGACCAAGTCATCGTATGCACGAGTCACCATGGACATTGACTGCAAGTGGTGTGGCTATCAACATCCGAGAGATGATCTTTGAAAGAACTGTGCAATGGGAGTGCATGACTGGATTTGTTTACTTGGACATACTCCATTGCGAAATATTTCGCAATGGAGTATGTCCAAGTAAACAAATCCAGTCATCCGAGAGATGCAATCAAATGTCCAGCACAAGGGAAAGTGTGCTCTCACTGTGGTCGCAGGAATCACTTTGCTAAAGTATGCAATTCACGTGGAAAGGAGAAGATGCAGCAACAGGTAACCGAGGTAAAAAGTGGCTTAGACCAGTGTCATGTTGGAGCTGAATATGAAGACTATTATTGCTGTGAAGTATCAAACACAGCAGTGAATACAAGACTTGCATCAAGAAGCTGGACAGAGACGTTTCTTGTAGATAATGTTTTAAGAATAAAATTCAAGCTTGACTCTGGTGCCTGTGTGAACATCTTACCACTTAAGATTTTTTCATCATTACAAAATGCTTCAACTAGGGTCAAATTAAGGCAAGAAGAAATCTCACTGGCTGCGTATAACAACTCAAGCATCAAAGTGGTTGGTTGCTGTGACTTGTGTTTATCTCTAAATAACTTGAGTTCCTGTGAATCATTTGTTATTGTAGATGAAGAATCAGTTCCAAGGTCTTCCCACATGTGAGAGGTTAGGGATCATACAGCAGAACATCATCAGTGAGGTGTGTCAGTTGGCCAAGGAAAACATAGTCGCTGCATTCAAGGATGTTTTCACTGGAATCGGTAAGTTCGAGAATGACTACACTATTCAGTTAAAAGAAAATTGTATGCCATCCTCCAGTCCTCCCCACAGACTTCCCATCACAATCAAAGACAAGTTGAAAGGTGAATTAGATAGACTTTGTCAGTTAGGCATTATAGCTAAATGTAACACACCGTCAGAGTGGGTCAACAGGCTCGTCATTGTAGAAAAGTCAAATGGCACTTTGAGGCTCTGTCTAGATCCGCAAGATCTGAATGATGCCATTGTTAAGGAATATGTGGAATTACCCACACTCAGGGATGTTGTTGCAAAGCTTGGCAGAGCACAGTTCTTCAGTGTCCTTGACCTAAAGGACTCATTCTGGCATGTCAATCTTGATCGAATCAGCTCTTCATACTGCACTTTCTCTACTGTGTTTGGGTGCTACTGGTTCAAACGGTTGCCATTTGGCTTGAACATTTCCACTGAAGTGTTTCAAAAATATAATACACACACATTTGGTGACATTGATGGTGTCATAATATATGTTGATGACATACTGATTTATGCAGAAGATGAGCAAACTCATGACAGAATTCTAGAAGAAGTGCTGAACAGGGCTCGGAAGTGCAATGTCAAGTTCAATGTTAACAAGTTTCAGTATAAAGTGAAAGAGGTCAAGTACGTGGGTCATACTTTTAGACAAGGTAGTGTTCTTCCAGATGATGATAAAATCTCTGCTATTGTCAATTATGATGCACCGAAGTGTAAGTAAGACCTTCAACGTTTCCTTGGTTTAGTGAATTATTTAAGGGACTTCATCCCTCACTTCACTGAAGTCACCAGCCCTTTGCGAAGCCTGTTGAAAAAAAACTCTGAATTTGTGTGGGATCCAAATATTCATGGGGTGAGCATTGAAAAGCTGAAATCCATTCTAGTAGCGGAACCATTTCTTCAAATGTTTGACGAGTCGGCTGAGGTAGTCATTCAGACTGATAGCAGTAAGGAAGGTATAGGTTGTGTGCTGTTGCAGAATGGCAAACCAGTATGCTATGCATCCAAGTGTCTCTCACCCACAGAGGTAAATTATGGTCAAATTGACAAAGAATTCTTGGCTGTTCTATTTGCATGCAAACGCTTTCATCAGTACATCTACGGTCGCGAGGTTATCGTTCAAACTGACCACCAACCCCTACTTTCAATCATGCGAAAAGAAATTCCCAAAATACCCTCCAAAAGATTGCAGAGCATCAGACTCAAATTGAGTTTGTATCAATTGCAACTTGTTTATGTACCTGGTGCGAAGTTGTTCAAAAGCAGATGTCACTGATGTTGATGTTTCACTATTTGATGTGGTACATACAGTGAACATGTCAAATGACAAGAAAGTCCTTTTTCAGCAGGAGACGGCAAATGATGTGCTGCTAGCTGAATTGAACAAACTATACTTGAATGGTTGACCAAGCTCAAAGAGCAAAGTACCTAACATTGTGAAGTTGTGTTACAAATTTCACCATGACATTGTAGTTGAAGAGGGCTTAGTGTTTTTGGGGAACAGAATAATGGTCCATGCATCCCTCAAAGGCTTTGTATTAGACAACTTACACTAGTCTCATTTTGGGGTGTCAAAAACCAAGACCAGAGCTAAAACTTTGTTCTACTGGGCTAGCATGGATGCAGATATTGAAAACCACATTGCTAAATGTCGTCTTTGTGAAAAATTCAGTACACGCAATGCTAAAGAACCAATGATAGTACAAGAACCACAGACACTGCAATTTCATAAAGTAGCCTGTGACATTCTCGAGTTCAATTCTAGTTCTTACCTTGTCCTTTGTGATTACTATTCAAAGTGGATAGAGTTAGTTCCCCTGAGCTCCAAAAACTATTCCGCTGTCATGCAAGCTCTAAAGTCCATCTTCTCAACACATGGAATACCACGTATTGTAGTTGCAGACAACATGCCCTTTAATTCTCTAGAATTTAGAGAGTTTAGTGACAGTTATGGTTTCACACTTCAAACTTCAAGTCCCTATTATCCTAAAAGTAATGGTCTGGCAGAACGTGCAGTAGGGATCTGTAAAAAAATGTTTAAAAAATGCAGTGAAGAAAATCTGGATGTGCACATGATGTTGCTGGAATATCGTAACACTTCAGTGTTGAATTCAACAAAGGTGACAAGGTTGTTTATCTGGACGAGGGTGTGTGGAAGCCAGCTAGTGTAATTGAGGTTCTCGAGCCTCCACGATCAATATTAATCCAGGATGCCAGTGGTAGGATCAAGCGGCGAAACAGATATCATCTCAAGAAATCCTTTGTAAAATGGGACACCAAGTTAAGGCATACCATTGTAAATAAGCAAAAATATTGGTCAAGTGAACCCAGAGTTTTTAGGTTAGCAACTAAGCATTCATTTCAACAGGAGAGTGTGTTGGATGAAGGATTCAGAGGGTTTGCAGAGGCAAAGATTAGGAATGAACAATGCAGGGACTCAAGAGTTAATGAGCATGTTCGTTCAAGGCCTCTGTCTCAGAGAGTCTCACAAAAACCTATCTATCTCAATGACTATGTACCTAAGTGAGGGTCATGTTTGTGTTCAAAGGGTTTGTAATCAAACATTGTATAACATTATTTGTACAATAATCTGTGAAGGTGGAGATGTAGGGATAGGTATTAGGGTCATGTCTGTGTTCAAAGGGCTTGTAATCAAGTATTGCATAACATTATTTGTACAGTAATCTGTGAAGAGGGAGGTGTAGTGATAAGTATTAGGCTAATGCTGGCTACAGATTAGTGTGTGTAAATGACTGTGTCTAAAAGGTTTGTAATCAAGTATTGCATAACATTATTTGTACAGTAGCCTAATCTGTGAAGAGGGAGATGTAGTGATGAGTATTAGGTTAAGGTTGGCAACAGGAGTAAGCCTAATGGCGGCATGTAGATCAGCTATGTATGTTTGAGTACAGAGACTTGTGATGTGATCTGAAGAAGTAAAGAGTTACTACATACGGTGTGCCACTTTCAACAGTGAGTTTGCTGGTTGTCACACCATGAAACTGAGGGATAAGAAACTAACACTTCCTTTATGACTGTTAATGAAATACAAGTTCAAGTTCATATTATTTTATATGTTCAGATTTAATTGTTTTTTTTTAATTAAGTCTGGAAATAAAATGTATCTTACAGCAGTGAAGTGTAGTGTGATTATAAAGGACACTGAACATAACTGATGAACGTATGTTGTTGTGTTACTGGAGGAATGTGTTCCTTGACTCTTGCATGTTATTGGCTGGCGAGTGCATACCTGCTTCTGTCAGTCTAATGATTACACGCACAACTCTGAGTTGTGTCAAAACAACGCCAAGAATAGCATTCAATTGAACACATCCTTGCTCAATGTTAAAATTGTGCATGCATGCATGTGAGTACACACACATACACTCAAGCACATGCACACACAAAGAACATTTTAATTTCTTTTAATTTTCATAACTCTCCAATATTCAAAGTCTGTTTGACATAATAAATGTGTAGCTGTGTAAAGATATTAAAATCTGACACAGTACGGCTATCAAGCTACCAGAATAACAGGGACTGCAAAACTTGTTGAGAAGGGCCACAGAACAACAACTTAAACCCTGTAGTCAAGTATTGACTAAAAATGTGTCATAAATACATTGAACAAAAGAATAAATGTGGAAATATCAATATTTGATAACTTGACTGACCTTCCTCAGAAGAATGACTAACTGTACAGGTTACTGATGATATTTGTGAGATTTTAGGACGTGATAGCTTGTTCTGTCCGTGTGTGTATTGGTAATAAGCCAGGTTAGGTAAGAAAAGTTACTAGGTTTAGGATGGCACTCCTTTATGATATGTTGAGCATGTAGTTGGTAAAATTGCAACTTCTGTATGTAATAATGGCATGAAGTGGTATTAAAGTATACAACATATATTAAACTAGTTGTTGATATTTTTCAGCTCATGAGAAATAGTATAGGCTATAAAAGTGCCGGAATGAAGAATGACTGACCACAGCCACAGCGGTCGAGCCCAGCACTTGGGTTGGTGAGAGCGTAGTGTAGAACGCCACGTTGGTCATGACGTACACAAACGTGACCAGCAGACATGACACAGCGATAGCTCGTGGCAGGTTCTTCACAGGGTCCTTCAGCTCTTCTATGATGAAGTTCAGGTAGTTCCTGAAACACGTGTCACCACATGCTGTCGTCAATCAAGTGTCGATACTGACACTGGTGTGATCGCGTACCTACCATTGTATTCACAATCACATTAAATAGTAAGGTTGCGTGGTTCATATACATTTTGTTTTAATTTAACGCATAAAATAGTTTTAAGCAAATTTGTACTTTGACACACCACTGTACAAAAATTATGAAAGCTTAAAAATTTCCATTAGGCCTACAGCCAAAAATAGGTCCAATGTATATCTACAAAACAAAGTCATGTCTCATACAAGTATGAAAGTATTTAAAACAATTAAAACTTTCATTAAATTGCACCCTTAAGTGAAATGTGTTACTTGACTGTAGTTTGAAATGAGCTGAGTACAGAGGACTGTACTTGTCTCAGTGAAGACACAGAGTGTGAACATACTGTACTACAGAGGTACAGTACAGTTCAACATACTCACCATCCATTGTAGGCAAACAGACCGGAGTAGAAGGACAATGCCAGCTTGGTGACGTCTGTCTCAGTGTCCTCGAATGTGAAGTACTGTACTTGACCTGCAACAACAACATAAAGGTCAGCCAGTGACCTTGACTTTCAGCCTAATTGTCACATATAGATACTGTCTGACTTGCAGGGAAGTACAGTAGTACTATGAGAAGTTGCTCTCTGCGGGACGACAAGAACGACAAACAGCAGGAAACAACCATGTTTCTAACATGGCCGTAAAAATATAATTCATAATAAGACTTCGGAGAAGAATTCATTAATGTGACTCTAACCTTACTTTCCTGTAAGAAAATTCAGTGTCGTCACTGACGTCGCATGAGGGAACACTTCATTACAATACAGTGTCCTATGCACAAGGGCGATATTACTGTTGACACAAGCACCAGTATAGCCTGTATAGTCTCGAGTGGGTAAACAGAGCAGCCTGCGAGCTATGCAACCAACTCACTTCAGGCATACTAAGTGGTTGCCTATATGAAGGCGCCGCGTATCTGCCATCTTGGTACACGTCATAACTTGACAAGATATGGGAGAAGGATCAGCCATGGTCTTTACTAAGGCCGACTACTTGCACGTTAGAGGCTTAGAAGTGACGAAGGTATAAGGGCGACCTTGAAGCGCGCATCACACGCTACATCTTCATAACGAGCCAAGCGCTGAGCTATAGTGCAAGGTTACCGCCGATACAAGGGACTTCAGGTGGCGACAATATATTATATAATATTGGTGGATAGTCTGTAGAAAAGTTAAGTGCACGTTTATATCCCAGTTCCACACACATACGGTTATTACATTTTGAAATTCAGCGGTCTGAAAATGTTGTTTTTAACTGTGTTTAAATTTGAAACCCGCCATATTTTTTGCAACTTTATTAGATTTGATATTGTTCCTTTCTTTGTAACAGCCTCTTTGATGTCACACCTTATAAGTATTAAAGGTAATGTAAGTGAGTTTACGTCTCGTTGATACCGAGGATATTAGAGATGGTTTCATAGGAGCAAGGAAAGGATGCGGCCATTGTCTTTGTTTAGGAACCATCCCAGCATTTGCCTGGACCGATCTCGGGAAACCATGGAAAACCGCGATTAGGATGGCCAAAGCCGGGGATCGTACCCGGGACCTTCCGAATGCGACTATAATGCCTTGTTGCACCTCGTCGCTCGGTTGTACTGTACACGCACCATTCACCCTCCATCAGCTGTCAAGACTGCAGTATTACAGAGTCGCCCCTCGAGACCTTAGCTGTTGGCACTGTTGCACACAATCGTGACAACCCCTGTACGCTGGCCGGTTTTACAACTCCCTACCTCGCAAGGTCAACCCTCTCTCACCCCTGCCTGAAGCGCGCTACTAGCGCTGTGCCCTTCCCCTCTTCCGCTGCACACTTGTCGTGGTCGAGTAATATTTCATTTTTACGGACGCTATTTCCGTTAATTAAAGAAATTTTTTGTAAATATTTATAACGGTGTACAGGAGAATACTGCAAGTGATACCGGATGCCAGCGGAATATTTTCGTATGTTAATAAGGAGTACTGAACAACAGTTGCTAAAAACTCTCACAGACATTAGATGGCACCTTTAAAAATAATTTTCGTTGTTTTACGAAGTGCTGGTAAAACATTTCTCCAGAAATGTCCGTTAATTTTCGGAAGACAACTAGCTCCAATGATGAAAACTCACATATTTATTAGATCTTATTAAGATGCAGGCGCAATAATGTGTAAGGTTACTTTTTTAGTTTCTTCTCGCAGTTTTACATATGGTTAGTTAATAAAACAAACTAATGTTTATGTTAACTAAACAGACATTTCCGTAAAATTATCCGGAAATCCACGGAAATGTTTAGCGGTGTAGAAACATCCAAAGTGTGTTTTTATTTCGTACATCTGCACAATGGTCACATGAGGAATAGTTTCTTTGCCGGCTCGTTACATCACCCGCAAATAACGATAGCAGCATTCGCCTGGCACACATGTAAAACAGAAATCATAATGGTCTTCGCCGCGAATATAACCCGGGTTATCTCTAATGCAAGCCCAACGCCATACCGTGGCGCCAACCCAGTCGGCTCCGTATTTAGTGATAGTTTCAGGCATATCATGCTTCAGAAGAAAAAAGTACTAAGGGCCCGACATCTCGGTTAATAGAATCAATTAATGCTAACATGTCACGTTACAGGTGTGAGACAACAACGTATACATAGTGTTCAAAAATTCTATGCCCAGAGTAATAGGAAAGATGAAGGAGACAAAGCCATGCGTCAGAAACAAATAATTTAGGAGTAATGAATACTCAGGGGTACCTGGTGTGATTGAGAAGACACCAGTGGTAATTGTTTACACTACTTTATTTTGTTGATCAACGTCACAATAAATATTCAAAATGAGCAGCATTAACCTGAACTCAGAGCCGGTATCGACGTAGCAAAGTCTCGTATTCGCTGGAAGATGTACAACCCACGCACATTGTATTCCATAGAACACGAGATACGCTGCTACATCGATACCGGCTCTGCGCTCAGGTTAACGCTGCTCATTTAGAACATTTATTGTAATATTGCTCAATACATTAAGTGCCGTACCGTCCTCTTTTGGATCACACCCAATACTCCTGAGGCTGAATATTCATTACTCGCAAACTATTTGTTTTCGAAACACGGTTCTGGCCAAGTGTATTTGATTGTCTCCTTCAACTTCACTATCAATTTTGGCACTGAATGTTTGAATAGCCTGTATAAACCCTTACAATGACGCTACGATTTGTTTAGTTTTCTGAGTGACCAAGAAACTACGAGAGAGTATCCAAACAGCATGGCCGACGAGTCTGCTAAGTTAACTGACAACAAAACACTGTGCTGACAACTAGACAGCGTGGCCCTGGCTAAACTGCAGAGTATAGTTTGTACATGTTTGCCTACCCACACAGAGAGAAAGAAGGGGGGGGGGAGTGTGAGCAGCCGACATATATGTTTGCGTGGCGAGACAGTTGTGTTGACAACTAGACAGCGTGGCCCTGGCTAAACTGCAGTGTATAGTTTGTACAGGTTAGCCTACCCACAGAGAGAGAGAGAGAGAGAGAGAGAGAGAGAGAGAATGGGGGGGGGGGGGGGTGAGCAGCCGACATATATGTTTGCGTGGCGAGACAGTTGTGTTGGAAATAAGGAAAAACAAATATTGATTTCAAACTGAAAGTTCAAGAATTATGAGTTATTACAGTTTTCTGTTTAGTTGTATAAACTATATGTTTCCAATTGCAATCGAGCCAGGTAACTCGCACAGTTACTAATATTGTTAAATAATTACCTGTTCACATTAAGAGGTTTTATGTTAATGAAAGTATAATATACCTGCACCGAGTTTATCACCACGAACAATACCTGTTCCTCCGTAGTGAATAAAGAAAACGTAACAAACACGTTCAACGACGACACAGAAGAGGAACTATAAGACTCGGAGGCAGGTCACGTGTCAACAGTATATCTAGCTATTCATGTCTCGTGTCTCAGACGTTATTCAGGGCTCGTTACTGCGGTGACTGTAGGCGTCATTGTGACTCGCCTTGCACCGAGCTTCTCTTGTCAATGTCCAGCAGCTAAGTGCGCTCTCACACGTTACACACTTCCTACTTACCAAGTATACACTCACACTCTTTGTCTCTCTGCTGCTACTAACACCACTTGTCTCGACTGGAATGGAGATATTCCGGCCAGTTCTTGTCCCGCGTCATGTTCTTCTGCCCAATACAAAGAGAAGCAATACGGGCGACACTGGTGCACTCATCAATATTAATATCGCCCCTATGCGCAGAGCACTATGTGTTGGTGCGCAGTGCTTTCAGTCAAGGTAGTATTCCATGTGGGACTTTATTTGTATTAAGTTAGGCGTAAAATGAAACAAATGCTTTTATTTTAATGGTTTTTAATTTAGGGTCATATTATTTTTAGATACAGCACTAAAAAAAATCTATTCCTATACATTTTGGGAAGGACAAACGTTATTTCAAATAACCGTTCTGTATTTAAAAAATTTAAAAGCACAGATAAGTATGAGTGTTTTTTTCTTGAAATAGATAAAGATATAACGAACAAGAACATCAGTTAGGCGTGAACCAGAATGCACTACGTCTGGACCAAGTATCACGCCAAGATAACACGAAGCTAGTATCTAGCAGCGACGACATACAAGGCTGGGATCATGTCTGCTATATTTCCCACACGCCAACACCACGCCGGGTATCTTAGCAGGATCAATGTAGGGAGGCGAGCATACAGACCACTACACTACGTCTGGACCAAGTATCACGCCAAGATAACACGAGGCTAGTATCTAGCAGCGACGACATACACGGCTGGGTTAATGTCTGCTATATTTCCCACACGCCAACACCACGCCGGGTATCTTAGCAGGATCAATGTAGGGAGGCGATCACACAAACCACTACACTACGGCGGATCTCGACTTTCAACGTGTCTCTGGCATACTTGCTTCAAGAAACACTTCAGATGTCGCCAGAGTTAATCCTATATTCACGCAGGCTCTAGAACATACATACAGTACATCCCGCCTTATCACGTTGCAATGTGTTAACATGATCTAACTGTATATTAGCGACAAGAATGTCCACCTGAACATATGTACGACTACTGAAACTCTTGATGTAAAAGCATCAAGAACAAAGACCATACACCAGTTCAGTGATAAGTACATTGATAAGTGTTTCTCTGTTGCCATGACAACAAGCTTGTATCATTGTCTCGATCACATGTAATATTTACAGGCAGGTTAGTATTCAATATTCGCAGTTCAACCTATAGTTTGTATGAGCAGTGTTCACTGATAATACGCAATATATTGTAGACACCTGCAACACGTGTGCTATTAAGTGACAACAGACTATACACACTTGAGCACAGTATGTACACACGAGGCAGTTCTTCCTGACACTGAGCTTCTCTTATTGGCTACTATAGTTGTCCAGGGCAAGGACCGATACTGTCGCCCAACAGCAGACGTCATGTAAGACTTGCAGTCTTGTCTGCTAACAGAAAATCACACAATGTCTCTAGTCATACAGTCTGGCAGACATCATTACTACTGCACATTTTACGAATAGAAGCATAAAGATGCTTAACAATTTGTTCTTAGAATATCCGATGTTTGTTTATTAGTTTATATTAGCTTCATGCTTCCACTATTTACTAAAACAATAATACAATTCAACAGACTGTATTCACTCTTTATGCAACCCAGAATCCATACTTGATTATTTATGTTACGCACACGCCATATTTGTTACTGCTAGTCCACATTTCAGTTCGTTGGTCTCACATTCAGGAGGATTCCAGTTCGATCCTCTTCTTCGATTATCCTGATTTCGGTTTTCCATTGATTGCCGAAAACACTCCAGACGAATACTGGGATGGTCCGTTAACAAAGACCATGGCCGGCTTGTATGATAGATCACGTCGTTGTACTAAGTTGTGTGTGGCCATGTATAACGACATTGCTGTTACGATACTTCAAGCCAGACGTTCAGTAGCCTGACATCACCCTGGCAGTGCGGTTACCAGCTGCGTGGATGTGCAGTGTAGGTTGCACATCTCCCAGGTGACATTGTAGTTTGTTAATGTGCGCCACAGTGTTACCCGCTCATAGCAGTATTTATCAACAATCAATATCACAACACAAGATACATGCAGTAAACAAGTGAATGAGGCTAACTGACGCTAAGATCAAATATAAAACACTCGCTCCTATAAGACCCGAGGTCACAGACAACTAAGATGACCGCGGGCATGTTTTCAGTTAACCACTGCCTTTAAGGTGCCTGCCTTGTAGCCAGCGTTGTAGCATGTCAGCATAGCTCTGTTTACCAAGAAACTTCTAAACGTGTTTCTAATGTGTGAATTAACGAAAAGAACAAACACTTCAAACAACATCGGAATAGTAGTTTCATAACGTCACGTTAATTAGAAAGACCACTTCAGGCCAGAACACCTCGAAATGGCTAAAAACTGCTTTTTCAATCTATTATATCTAAACAACTACTGAAGGGATTCTTGTGAAACTACAATAGCGAGGTGTATTAGACTTGACTTAAAACTTTCCACTAATAAGAAGACGGGGTCACAACTGAAAGTGTCAGTCAGGCGAGTGATGTACGATAGCACAGCACGTTGTTTCAGTGTCTTGTGATAGAGGCGATACCGCACCAGATGAGCCAGTCAACATCGCACTTGTCGCCGTGCCTCACTCACACAAACAGTAGCACACGAGTAACAATGCTGTCAGTTAGGTGTTAAGAGCGACACTAGCGAAGATGTAGTGTTGATCTGCACTGACACGCTCCTAACTAGCAGTAATTATTCCTCACATCAAACACTACATGGCGGTACTGACTGCACTGACGAGTGTAAGATGTGAGATGTACGAGGTCACACTTACACTTCCTGACTCAACAGTACTAGCGCAATACAACATTGTTCTGAGACATGTATTACGACTTTTGTTCAGTTTGCAGTTCCCTCAGCATGAATGATACATGTCAATACATTTTCCTATTTAAAAAACCATCTACTTGAGAGTCGTGTACGAACAAATGAAATATTTCTAAAGAAGGTTTGAAACAGCGAACGAAATATATGTTTTTAAAATACCAAACAAGTTTGTAGTTGCCCTTCGCAGTACATTTCATTGACTAACAGTATTCTGAAAATAAACCAAACATATTTCGTTAAATTAGAACATACAGCTGCCTTACATTTAAACAAAACTATACAGGATCAACAAACTCCGCGTAAAAGCCAAAAAACATAAAGAAACATATGACGATACTGTTTCTTTGACCGTATACAAAACCTTCGAATGTTGCCAGACAAATAACCCTTAATTAAAACAATTTTTATTTTCCGCTGCAATTTGTTACTATACATCGAATTAAATTCAAAACATTCCATTTTACATAAATTTTTGTTTGCTCGTGTTGTCGCAACGCTACATTGATAACAATACCGGTGATCATATTCCAGCTACGAACATTTCTTGTGAGTCTCGT
Source organism: Medauroidea extradentata (assembly GCA_003012365.1). Classification (NCBI taxonomy): domain Eukaryota; kingdom Metazoa; phylum Arthropoda; class Insecta; order Phasmatodea; family Phasmatidae; genus Medauroidea; species Medauroidea extradentata. The sequence goes on along the minus strand of PNEQ01081997.1, from coordinate 4,113 downwards.
CCTCAACCTGTCATTCGTTGAGGTTCTTCCTCAAATACATTCAGCGAGTCGTGTGCGAAGTTTCCTCTCAGTTTCTGAAGGGAAACTAACCCCTAGCAATGTGGAAGCGTCTGGCTCATGTCATCTTGAACACTTAACATAACTAGTTATCGACACGGACAGTGCAAACTGTACTGAGCAGTATAAACAAGCTACAACTTTGGTGAGAATGTACTTCAAGGTCTGCCACGTCAAGGTGGCTAGTGTCCCGAGAAAGTCAGATTCCGGTACAAACGCAGTGCAGAGGTTGAGGAATATATGCACTAGACACAGCATAAATATGTGACCACATATATGCATACACGCATACACACGTACTTACATGTCAAAACTTACATGTATATCATGCATATTCGTGAAATATCAGTGACAATATACCACTGATTCTAGCACACAGAATTCACTTTTACAACACTTACCTTCAAATTTACGTTAAAAAATTCAAATTTGAAGATAACACGAAATCGGAATCGAAGGCGAAATCGAAAACAAAAATTAAAGTCAACACTGAGATTTATTTATAAAAAAATACAATTGAACTCGGAAATTAAAAACTAATTTTTTTTTCAATATATAAGAAAACGTCATTGTAGAAAAATATGTCAAAATGTTAAAAATAAATTTGCAAGATACATACATTTACCTTTAAATATGAAACGAATTAATGAATTCAGTAAAAACGATCATTAGCTAAAGGATATGTTTATTTTCTTAAAGAAAACAAATTCGTGAAAATCACTCAACTGAAACAGCAGTACAGTACGCGGTAAATGATTGGAAAATAAAAAAAGACGACAAAAAGAAGTCAGTGGCAGTTTTTCTAGACTTAAAAAGAGCCTTCGAGACTGTTGGCCGTACAAGATTAATTCACAAATTGGAGAGATATGGATGTGGCGGAACAGTAATAAAGTGGTTTAAAAGCTATTTGACTGATAGGTACCAAGTTGTAAGGTGTGGGGAAACGATCTCTCAAAGAATTAAAAATTATTATGGTGTTCCACAGGGTAGTGTTTTAGGCCCAATGTTATTTATAATTTATATGAATGACATAATGGACTTGGCCTGTAACTGTGCAATTCACTTGTTTGCTGATGACACATTAGTTTATTGTTCTTCATATGAGCTTGAAGATGCAGTTAAAAAATTAACAGTCAACTAAAGTTTTTATATAATTGGTTGTGTGAAAACAAGCTCAAAGTGAACATAGCTAAAACAAAATATATGGTGATTGGTAAAGGCAAAGAAGAAAAAAGCATGAATTTTGAAATTGTTTTAGGTGAAGATGGTGTTATAGAACAGGTTGATGAATTTAAATATCTAGGGGTTGTAATCGACAAATCATGTAGAGAATATAATTTAAAAAGTTGCTCGAAAGGTAGGCATGTTAGGTAGACTTAAGTACAAGTTGTCTAAAAAATCGAAGGTTATTGTATACAACACCATTGTTCTTCCACATTTTACGTATTGTGCATCAATTATAAATTTTGTTGATCAAGTTCATTTTGATAAATTACAGGTACTTCAAAATAAAGCCATGAGGGCAATACTCTTAAAAGATAGATTTGTAAAAATTCAAGACATGTTTGCAGAACTGGGTTAGATGAGTACTAAACAGTTACTTTTATATAATACACTAATTTTTGTTTTTAAGATCAAAGAAGGCATTTTACCTGGGTATTTGCAGTCAAGGTTAATAAAAAGTTCAGATCTACATGCCTACGACACTAGAAATAAGTACAACTTTCACATTAAATTTTGGAGAACTACTTTGGCAAAACGGTCTATTTTTGACAAAGGATTGACTGAATTTAATAAATTACCAGAACCAGTAAAAGAAATTAAGAGTCTTACTACTTTTAAGAAAATTCTTAAGGAATATATATCAGCAGCAAATAACTTTTAATTTAGCGATGTATTATGATGTTTAAGGAATTCTTATCATAATGTGTATAAAGTCATCCTCAAAATGTATTACCATATATAATTATTGTTAGCCTACTACTGTAAGAAAGTTGTGTACATGTTTGCATAATTTGATTGTAAATTTCATTTCACATCATGCAACAATTTAATATTGTATGCATATTTAACTAGTTATTGTTCTTTTTAGCCCTTGTGCTATTGAAATAAATAAATAAATTTAAACGTATACAAATACCGTTAAAGAGATTCACATATTTCACGAAGTATTAAATTTCCGAAATTAAACCGTAGCATACACAAAGTAAAAAATACAATTTATGTACATTTGCAAAAAAACATTTATAACCAGTAAGACTATTATATTTATGAAACAAAATAGGAATATAAGTAAAACTATTTCACTTCGTTTGTAAAATAAAACAGTGTCGTAGTAACAATATGGAGAATAATGCAAATGAGAAGTTTTTATATCTTCTGCAAAAATATTTTTAAATTATTCAGAAGAGAATATTAAAAGAGTGAAACAATTCACAAAAATTGTTTGAGCTATATATATATATATATATATATATATATATATATATATATATATATATATATATATATATATGTGTGTGTGTGTGTGTGTGTGTGTGTGTGTGTGTGTATGTATAAAAGGATGCCAAGCCATTTCCAAAAGTTGAAACAATGGAATATAACATTTTAGTAAAACAATGGCCAAGTATAATATGTTTGGAAGATCTACAAATGTTGGACATTTTGATCCTGCTCGATTGTCCAATGTTGCATAACGATTATAGGTTTAGACAGAGTGGGAAAATAATGGTGAGGAAAATTTGAATCACTTTCAATTGGATCAGTGAGACGTATATACCTATTAATGCCAGTGACGTGAAAACTGCAGTTTGTTTGCGACCCAAGCAGTTGTCTGGCAGAGTTATGACGCATGAATGTGTAGTGCGGTATTATCTCTTGAGTACTGCAACTAGCTTCCTCATTTTTATTCTACTGCTCTTTAACTTGACTTCAGCTGAGCTCATGTAACTATATATGTCCCTCACATTGTGTCACAGTTAGAGCACTTAGTCTAGGTTCTACACCACTGCAACCATACACACACCTCCCACACTTCATATCCCGCCACTCTGACTATTCTGTACATTAGTAGGGTTGCTCTCACTTATATTAGTGCGACATGCCGTACAATGTGAACTGAACTACAACACTTCACACTGCTGGCCAAGTGTTGAATCTCGTGCTGTCCGAACCTAGCCGAGTGAAGAGGCGGAAATAGTCGAAGTGGTTGAATTGGTCCTCCAACACCTAGCCTCACTCAGCCATGACGACCCTGTCTAGAGGATAAGTAGGGGAGAGGAGATGGTATAGCTTGCCATTATGCATTCTCTCGTGAATCATGGGACAAACACATTGTTTGTACAGCGACATGACAGCACTAGTTATTGTTCAGTTCACGTCGTTTCAACCATACGGCAGCGTAGTGTCTGTTGCAGTTCTTACCACTGTAGTAAATCGGGTGAGATTATCACCTCAACTGTTTGTCGTTACAAAATAACACAGCTACTGAGGTTACACAAATTAAGAATACATTGTTACAATATCACCGATACTTGTTGTGGCCAATATGTTCTTACGTACATTCAACGAAACAAAAGATATCGAGGGAAAGTGGATACCTTCAATGTAATGGTGTCAATAACATTAATCTCTCTCTCTCTCTCTAGCGAGACTACAAGAACTTAGTTTGAATGAACAAGAAGCGTTAAATATATTACCTCTCAATGGATAAATTATATAAATGACTATTAACAATTACTATACATGACTTTTTTTCCCAACAAATACTGCAACAGGATATAGTGCGAGACTGGTAGGAAATAACGCGAGACTGGCAGGATACAGCGCGAGACTGGCAGGACATAGCGCGAGACTGGCAGGATACAGCGCGAGACTGGCAGGATACAGCGCGAGACTGGCAGGATACAGTCCGAGACTGGCACGACATAGAGCGAGACTGGCAGGATACAGAGTGAGTCTGGCAGGACATAGCACGAGACTGGCAGGATACAGCGCAAGACTGGCAGGATACAGTCCGAGACTGTCAGGACATAGCACGAACCTGGCAGGATACAG
>PNEQ01081996.1:0-23414 GCA_003012365.1 Medauroidea extradentata | reverse complement strand
TTATTTTTAGCATGCTAGCTGTTTTGGAAACGTCCCGTACAGATTTTTTATTTTTTTTCGTAGGTGAATATATCGTGAATACATTTAATTTTTTCTGAAACTTTTATTTAACATGACGTAACGAAAATTAAATACGAGTTATTTAAGGAAAAAAAATATAAACGACATTCGTTTTATTTTGCTTGTAAAAATTTTATTTTGGAAATTAATTTAAAAATTATTGGAATGTTTGTAAATAAAAACATAGTCAGAACTTCTGAATGTTAGTTAAACGTATCGTATCTTACAAAAATGTGTTTAATCAACAGTATAAAACAGTTTGTAACAATTGTAATTGCATATTTTCTAAGTAGGCCGGTTTACAAAAGGTGCCTATTGTTCGTACGTCCATTATTCATTCTTTTTGCAAGCATTTAAAGAAAAAAAAAGTCAAGTCATTATATTCCGTACACTGGACGTGGTATTCCTACATGTTGACTACAATTCACAGGAGGAAAAATTTCTATTCATTAATGGTTCATTACACATTTATCTTATTTCTATATTTTTTGAGTCAGTTTAATGCTTAGAAACTATATTTATGGAAATAAACATTAATTTCATTTTCACCTTATTGTGATACATAATATATAAAAAAGTAAAAAAAAATTTGGAGTGACCGGGATTCGAACCCAAATAAAATTATTACCGGGTCGACATGTTAGCGCCTGAGCTACTCAATCAATCTTGTAAGAACGCTCAATAAAATATACGTTTACAGTAAAGCTTTTAAAATTATAAATTTGATGATTTTGGATTATTTGGGCTTTTAAAATGCTAGTGAGTTATTATTTAGTATTCATGCTGCCACAAAGTTTCGTTTTCTGTATGATTAGAATGTTTTTGTTTTCTCTTTTTATTATTAAAAGCGATATTCGTCCAGCAAGCGGTAAAATACGTTGTAACGTACGTAGCCGTCTGTAGGGCTAAGCGTACTGCGCATGCGTAGTTATATTAGGGCAAGGAAAAGTCACAGATCAGTCCTGAATAGGCAATGACCTTACCCTAAACCCTTATACAAACGTTTAGGAATACCGATAAGGACTAGGCATGACATATGCTGCACCTAAACCCTTATACACACGTTTAGGAATACCGGCCGTAGAGTCATTATAGTTCGTTTCTGAGCATGATACTGTAATATAAAAGTGCCCGGCTATTAACAGGCGAGGGAAAATTATGTTAAAGATGTTTAACGTGAATCCAAGGTAACCTCATACATTCCATATGTGGTCAGCTAGCGAAACTCAGTAGGTACCTCGGCACACTATTTGCGTGCCAGTGACTTGAGCATACCCTTCCCCTGGAAATCAATGACAGATAATTCAGATACGTATGTCATTTAATTTCAAATTAAATATTGTTGATGACGTCAGCGTGAGGATAAGAATATGGTATATGATTTCCAAGGGTTGGATACCAGGATTACTTAGAATGAAAAATAAGCGACTTAAAATTAAGGACGATGTCGCGAAAATGTGTAATGGATAAAATTATGCGTCGTGACCATACTTAATTACACTAGCGAACAGGCTAAGGTACCAGACTTAAATCCCAAAATAAATGCGTTTTCTGGTAGACATTTTAGTATGTGACTTCCAAGATGGATAGGAAATGGCGGCTGAGTGTGACGGAGTGTAGTGTCCTGCTAAAAGACTGGGCTCACCGCACTTCGGCTCCTTTGGCGCTGTATCCTGAGATGAAATCCACTTCTCCCGATTCAGTGGATGGCCGACGTACGTACTGGCGAATAAGGTATACAGGGATGAGACCTCGTTGAGCCCCGGTCCCTGGGTTCCTGACAGCAAGTTCAGGCTCGGAAATTTGCCTGACATCTTCTTCAGCTCCGGCGATGTAGTGAAAATCACCAATCGACTTATTTGTAACTGAAATATTCTCTTCTGTTGTTCTCAACCCAATGTCTTCGCAGATCCATCAAATACGTGATATCTTAGTCTCAGTTCGAACGTATTCTATCTCTTCTAGCAAAATTTGTTTTCCTTCCTCCGTCTAAACGTTCCAAAACAACTTCCGTTTTTTCTTCACGCCGTTGTTTCACCTCCGTCTCGCTAATTCTCGTAGCACACCTAGCTTTGGAATCAATTCTGGCCCTTAACCTGGTCACTACTCTGATCAAATCATAAAACGCTACGTGTGAAGTAGTGAGAAACCTTGGAAACCATATTTCCTCGGATAGTACAGTATTATACGATCATAAAAACAAAGCACAATGTTTATAAAACTTCATGGCTCGGTGTGTCTATGGCCAAAGATAAATACAAAAATATATGTGAACTGGCCAGCAAACAACCACTAAAATGACTTAATACGATATCTGTAGTATAGGTCGAATCCTATATTACAATACGCGGCGTTTTTTACGTTCTCATTAAATGGTGAGAATACGAGTTTCTGGGAGCTTTCACAATGATTCACGACTCATTAGAATATCGAGAAGCCGCCCTGTTTATACGCGTATACATGGAACTTGTGAAGATGTAAGGCAGCTGTAAAGTTTGAAATAATGTTACACGATATGGTTCATAAGGAAAACTCTAAGAAATTTAATCTTTGTCGTAACTGGGTGCACAACATTTAAAATGCACCGAGAGTGGAGCAGCAGTGGTAAGACACTCGCCTTGTGGTAGGTAAGAACCGGGTTCGATCCCCGGCTCCGGCCATCCTTCTTACGGTTTTCCAGGGTTTTTCGAAATCACTCCAGGCGATTTCTGGGATGGTTCCTAAAACAGGCTCCGCCGACACGTTCCCCCTTTCCACCTGTGTACCTCTGCCAAGGCCTTGTGTTATTCGAGGACACGTAAACTGACCAAATTGAAATAAAACAATATAATAATTGCAGTATTGGAAGCAGTGGTGGATTTAGAATCATATTTGGGGGGGGGGGGCATTATGGGGTTTTATGCGTTGTAAAAAAACAGCCGTCTAAAAATTTACTGTAGTTTACTGTTACAGAACGTTTAAAATATCGTACATATACATAGGACACATACAATGTGCTTGGATCTTCATAGAACAAAGTTTCCGTTTCTTTGAATCGACTGGACACACTTTGGCTACAAAATGTTAAAAACTATTGGGGGGATTTTCAGCCCCAAGCCTCCCTTAAATCCTCTTGTGATTGGTAGAATCCCAACTATTTGGACACTTTTAAATATTTTGTGTGTGTACAGGAGTGTCCCATAACGAATTGGATAATACGTGCGCCTACTAACTCAAGAGGTTGTTTAATCAATTAACTATTGTGTATGTATTGTAATTTTCATTACTCAATTTGCTTAGTGTCTCATTGCGTGTAAGCGACCGTTGCATTACATTTTAGATTTTTGTGCTTGTAAATTCATCTTCCCTTATGTGCAGGAGTAATTTGTTTCCCTAGTATGCACTTTCTTTTCTGTCTACACACTCACCATTTGCAATTACGAGGATGACTGCCACTAACACCTGGCGAACTCAATGTCTCTCTTCCTCGAACATAATCTGCTCTTATTCTGTGGACACACGCACACACGTCTTCACTGTAAAATGTTTCCACGCCAGTTGTTCATGCTGTAAATGAAAATTATCGTTGGAAAGTGTTCCTAAGCCATTCCCACTTAGTCATATTTTTTCATTTCCTAATACTTTTACGGAAATTATTTCTGAAACCTAAACTGAAGAGGGTATCGTAAAACTGTTAAACTATTTAGTAACAATTATTACCACCGTACAGATTATTTTCCTGTGCGAAACATAAAATAGCTCTGGTTTATTAGGTAACTGCAACGAAAATGCCTTTAATTACTCTTCGAAATAATATAATTAATTTAAAAAACAGTTTACATGTAAAAACCAATTACTTTATTATTTTGAGGACTAAAAAATAATTTGAACAAAACAGAACATAAAAGAAGGTGCCAGCACAACTAATGTTCGTGAAAATTAACCCAAAATGTTTAAATCGCTCAAAAAGTTCTGGAAACATAAAATAGAGTATGAACATCACAGTCCCACTGGCTCAGACACACAAGCACACACCGACAGGAAGATATCATAAGAAGAGACTCGTAAATGTCACGTGATCATCGACCAGCCGTCTGTATTCCATATTCCTGTGTATGTTATGTCTTCAGAAACGTGTTCATTGGCTGCTGCTACAGTGAGTGGCCAGTTGTAAATCTGACAAGTTCGCGCGGCAGTCAGTGAGTATTCTCATGGAGGTCTGCTATAGGTTCACAGCCTTCAGGGCAGAGATTCATTAACAACATATCGCGAAAGTAATGAACGTGTATTGGAGTTTGAAATCTGTTGCATTCCCTGATGAATAAGAGAAATTTCCGGGCCCCTAATCGTTGCCCGTTTTTCCTTGGGACAGTATAGGAGGATCGTGGCCTTCAAAAAAACTTATGAATTTATTGTTACTTCGACTTTTCTGAAAATGTCTCTTCAGTACAGGATTGTGGCATATACATACTTATCAGAACAGCATATGCCATTCTACGACAATACGTAGGCATGTATGGCTTCGAGCGCTACGTAGTATTATGCGACTGCTGTGTATGAACATAAAACTTAAATTGATCTATATTTTGGAATATCGTCAAGTGGGGTGACTTTGTGACAGCAGGGGTGAATTTGTGTTACTCAGAATCTTTTTTATAACTATTTGAGTGAAAAATAAGTAACTCTTATTGAATATTATAAACTATATATTTAAACCAGTCATTTAAAATTGTATTTTATCTACTAGCAACTACAAAATAAACATTATAAGCGGCACATAGAGTATTGTATCGAAGAGCAAAAAATAGCGATGGTGAATGTGTAGGTTCTAATACTACCTACTAAAATTTAACACGTCGGTCGCAATCCTTTCCCGTCGTCAGGCTCTTGATAGGCAGCGTCCTTAAGCCCATCTAACTTACGTCGTTTGAAGTAGTATTGTAATACTTCAACAACTGAAGCCGTGTTCCAACTGGAACGTCTTGTTTAACAATATGGCCACATGAGACGATTTTGTACACAAAATCTGAGACGTGTTTTGATGTTTAGAGTTTTGCGTTTTGTAAACTACCAAAGGTCACACATTACCGATAATCACATTCAGAACACTAAATCATCGTCATATTGCAATAAGCATAAAAATAGACGACATACTTTTTTTTTTAAATTATGTTAAACTTAGTAAAACTATTTGAAAACTACTATCACATTCTTTGTTTAGAATTCGCAGTTTACGCCTGCCATCATTTTCGGTTTTATAACCAATGCACCATCGAACACTATTCCTCAGCTTTGACAAACCAACACCAGGCAGCAGCACAATCTGCCAATACCTGACAGTCGATATGTTCCCGTTTAAAGCTTACCAAAAACCAAACGCCGAACTCCCAATGTGATTTGGAACACGGCCTGAGAGTTTCTGAATAGACCGTGTCATTTAAAACAATAAACTACTTTATATATAAGTGATAAGTATAACAATATTAGGCATTAATGAAACTATTTAAATTATTCCTGTTTTTCCATATATTGCCATTTGCGACTTTTACTTTGCGCCTTACTGGCTATTTTGGCATGTGCGGTGGTAAATAAGTAATAGCACCACTGATGTTCTTTTTTTTATACGCTTTAACCGTAAAACCTCGTTCTATTCACGTAGGCTAAGAACTGATGACTGGTTGCGGCTGCGTGGCTCGCAAATGCGGCTTTGCAAACCATTACCGTAATTAGTTTTCCCCAACCGGATTGTAACCCACTACAGACAAATGGTTGCATGATGATTTGCCTGCAACTCTGTCCGAGCTGACAATTGTGTCTCTTTTTGAAACCTGTGACAACCGCGCTTAACACCTCTACATTTGTTGGGAAAATTCATTTTGTGTTTCCCAAAGCCTGGCAGCGCCTTCTAACCAATGAGAGGACAGAAACAACTTAACTCCACTCATTGTGAGCCTTACCAGGCACTACATTTAACCATTATTTATTAATTGTTTTTTACACATAATTACTGAAACGAATTTGTCTCGTAAAGATTTCTGTACCATAATGCTTCAGTGCGTTACGTTCATATTGATAGTTCTGCTTCATGATGATTGCCGTCGTATCTTTCTTCAATCACGTCTCTCGTTTGAATGCACTTACCATGATGACTTTATAACGACAGAAGTACACCAAGACAAGCGAGTGCTAAAACATCCAGTAACAGGGCTGCAGATATGCCCATAAGGGATTCAAACCAAACTGCGCAAAAAACTTTTCCCACCAAACCGCGGCTCCACACAAAAGTCATCGCACACAAATTTGCTTCATAAAAAGGAAAAAACAATTCATTGCTTACCCCAATAAAGCTAACGTTATTGCTATTTCCTTATCTGTCTGCAGGCATACAGCAATGCCATAAGTGTTAAGAAGAGGGAGTTGCCAGTCCGACCCCTTATATTTATCACTGCAGACCAATACCCCTTCTTCCTTGCTCAAAGACACTAGTTACTAAATAACTCAACACATAATTTCTATTGAATTCATATTTAGTCCTACATATAATATAACTGCATGTCCACGAGCGTAATGCCTTCCGGTGTGCTTGACTCCTGACGTGCGGTATCTATAAATATTTTTCATTTACTTAAAACAAGTCACTGATATTAGTGTAAGATTTTAACACATACACAGTTTGCTACCTTCACATGTATCATCATTTAAATAGAGAAAACATTTAGCTTTGTAACTATACAAGTTTGATCACGCCAGTACACATTTCACTCATTGTATAGGAACGCATCAAAACATTAAAAAATTTCCTCATACATATTTATTAACGGTAGAGTTCTTAAACAGTTCTATAATCAGTCAAATGCATGCTAATGTTTCCAGCCTTGTAATGTATCAATGCTCATCCAATTCTCTGTTTCCCTTACTATGTATAGGTTTTAACTTATGAATACGATGCCGCTGCTCGGCGAGTTTTCTCTAGGATCTTCATTTACCCCGCCTTTTTGCTCCGGCGATGCTCAATACACAGATCCCACGATTTTTCGCGAAAATAATTCTGCAACAGTTTATTTAAATGTCTTATGTGCAGGGGCCGGTAGTTTTCGCGAAAAGAATTTTGCAGCACTTTGTTTCAGTGCCTTACGTGCGCACCTGCATCTTTGCTTTGTGGTCAGTGATTGGATGGCGTAACACCCAGTGCGTGGAGGTAAAACCCGCAAATCACAGACGTGTTGTGTCGCAGTTATCCGTGTACTGATTGGCACAATCAAATGAATAACGTCTCCGCACAAAAACACTCTGTCAATAGCCATGAAGTTGAACCGCAGGTGTGCACGTAAGACACTGGAACAAAGTGGGGCAAAAATCTTTTCGCGAAAACTACCGGGCTCTAGACATTGCAACTAACTGTTGCAGAGTTCTTTTTGCGAATAAACGTAGGCCCTATCCATACATCATGTCACCCTTTACCCGTGCTAAAGACCTATGAAGATATAGAGTGCTGAACAAACTCTCTTCTCTTCACTTAAAGGAAGATTATTTCCCAATGTGTTCTCACGTAACGGGAAGATGATCTCCCTGCCTGTTCGTAGCGAGATATCTCATAGCATGGAAGCATATGAGCCCGCCGTGTTGTCTATACAAATATATTTAAATGTTAAACATAAGCTGTAAGAATGAGCACTAAGTCCCAATAGTTTAACCTTATCGTCCCTTGGATTCGAGTAAATTAAAACTAAAAAAAAAAAAAAAAAAAGTATGATTCTAAGCTATCCACGTAGGCCTAATACTTAAGCTGAGGTGCTGCAGGATTTGTTGCTTGCAGGTGTATTAAAAAAGTGACATTATGTATTGGCCAACAGAAAGAGATGTTTCTCCTATTTACTAAATTATGACCGGTGCGTAAACAAATGATAAATTAGAGGTTTTCTTCATAGGGATATATTACCAAACTACTCGCTAAAATAAGTTCGTTAGTAAAATTTGATTTGTCTCCTCTTATTGTTACTATACGAACAGTGTAACATCATTTACATGCGTTATAAACTTATCAGAGATACCTAGATTTATATTTGCGTTAGTATGTGATCAACTATGTCACTATACTTTATGAAATAAATGTAAACAGTTACATTCAAACAATCTTCCCTTGTCTTTCAGTGGCGAAAGTAAGGAATGATATTTATTTGATATGTTTGGTGGTCAATGGAGCATCACATACGGAAACATAAACACAATCTTCAAATACTTTACTGATGGCAATATTGATGATGCTCATTAAATTTATAAGTGACTATACTTTCTCGTGACTCGGTATTGGTACAGAGATTTTTTTTTCAAATTGGCAGTACGAGGCAGTATACAGTATAAACATATTCACTTTTTAACGAAATGCAATTAAATTGTACCGTTATAGCTATGAGGGTACGAGTGGAACAACATTTTTAAGATCTCCAGACATATTTTCGTATAGTTTATTTATTTTAACAAGAGCAAAATTCAGCACCACGGCCATTTTACAATTTGTCGTGCATATTGTTGACTACATACAGTTATAAAAAACACAATGCTTAGAAGAAGCAATAAGATACATAAAAATTTACATGCTAAATTACAAAAGTTATTAATAAAGAAGATTAAACTAAGGCTGTTACATAAAAAATACGAGAGTTTACAAATCGTGTTTTCTAAAATCGTCTCACATACGAATAATATATTGTATTGTAATTTTTATACAATAGTTACACTAGATGAATCTTATGATAAAGAGAACAATACACTCATGTATATGAGTATGCGTGTTTTAATTTTTATATAATCTCAAGATTTCAAAACGTACCATTTCTGGGTTTGGAGGTCTTTGTAAAAAAAATTATATTTGCAGTCTGCATACGTCTAAAAAATAGTATTAAAATTTTATTTACTTTGCTGTACGTTCACTCAATCGTAAAAATTATTATGGAGGTTTAATATTCTTCGCTTAAATATCCCCTAGTTATTAAATAAACTCTAATATATGCATATATATATATATATATATATATATATATATATATATATATATATATATATATATATATATATATATATATTACATAATTTAAACGAACAAGGAAATAAATTAAAATAGTTTAACTTTATTTTTTTAGGAATTTACTTTAAGAAAATATTTATAAAATAAAGATTCTTGTATCATCCATGTCTCGGATAATGAAAAAGCTGCTTTTAATACCCATGGCCTTGAGCCCTGCAGAGGTGTACTATGACATTTTAATTAGTTACATAAGACTTTAAAAAAAGTGAAGTTGTTTGTTTTAGTTCCAGCAAGATCATTAAAAGTTTTTACTCTCCAAACAGTCTCGAAGGATATTACATGTTACATTGAAAGTGTATGTATGAAGCAGTGCCTCCACTGCCTGTGGCATTATCTGCTCGTGGTGGCCACACAGCGCCCGAGCCTGACAGCCGCTGGGCAGTGCATCGCTCGCATTGTGTTCTCCGCTCTTCCATTACATCGCTGAAGCCAAACAAAGGACAGTTTTTTGCCATTTTTTGTTCCCATTAACTTCCCGCGTCATCTCGCCTTTATTCGTATCTGGCGGATGCGGATCGATACTCGGCCAATAGAGCGACCGTATTGTGTTCCTTAGTGAACGGTGGTAGCCTAAACACCTGCATGTTTCCTGCGCCGGATGTCACTAGAAGGGAATGACATTTTGCTCAACGCTTTGCAGCGAAAATGTTCAGTGCTGGTGAGGGGTGATAACGACGTATGGAACATCGCCGAATAGAAGTGGCGAGAGAAATGGGAGATCCCCGAGGAAACTCACGATAATCAGTTGCGAAAGTAAAGGTTGACCCCGCCAGGACTCTTACTTTGATGACATTGGTGGAGACACACCCTAGTTGGAAACCCTTGTTTGCATGTTGAATCCTGTGCATGACCTGTATGACCCTGCTCTTCGTAACTGCTCTTCCCACATCTTGTGCTGTCATGGTAACCAATTTAGAAACTGGTTTTATGAGGAATATGTACAACTGGAAAATGCGTTAGTCGACATCATAGCTATCCACAGTAATGAATCCCTGTCTAATCTACAGAAAGACGCTTTCGGCGTAAATTTCTAGAACTTACCTTGAAAAACCTTACCCATGCCGTTAATGCCTTCAAAATTTAAGATACTAGACTCAAATTTATTTTTCTCCAAGGACGTAGTCGAATTAAAAGAGTAGTAATCAATATTGCTGGAAAAATTTTGAAATCTGTTTCTGGCACTATGGATGATAAAGACTTGTGAATGCTGGAAAACGGTTTACATTCTGATATGGACATAAAGACAATATTTGTGGTCAAATTTAGCTAGCAAAATTATTTAGATTAAAGGACTAGAAGATCGTTTTAACAACAGCACTAAAGTTATTCAAAATTTGGCCTGCCACTATATTTATAACTATAATATTCTGTATCAAGCCTTGTATCAATCTATTAGTAAAATGGAAGAAGATATGGTGCTCTTGAGCTTAATTTTTGTGTGGTTATGTGTAAGTGAAGCCTTGAATAATACTTTACTTAATCTTTCTGACCTGAAGCAAGCAATGTAGACTAGCATAGGCCTACACTGTAATCTTATCTCTGTTAACGAACCCGGAATCACTTTGAATAGTCTCCTTAAAATTCGCCATCTCAATTCATTGCCACTTACAGTGCGCGCCACTTATGTTGGTGGTTAACAGCTTTAGTTAGGTAAGGTGGAGGGAATTCCATGAATCCGAGCACTAAGTCAAGACCTACTCCGGAATGAAAACATCTACCCCAAGTACAAGTCATTCAAACGCAAAACGGTAGTAGCAATGAATGCCTATCCTCTCTTCGACATTCCTCACTCGCCAGCCGCCAACTTAGATAGCGCGTGCTGTAACATTTCGCTATTAATACTGAAAATCTCTACAAGTTTTATGAACTCAGTTATGTATAAACAGTTATTTTGAAATATTCTTCTAAAGTTGTTGTGATATACCCTTAGCAAGTAAAGATAGTCACGCATTACAATGTTATTTCGTTCCCTCAAAATGAATAGTTGTGTGTGCAGTTAACAGTCCAAGTAATTTTATTAGTTAGTTAAAAAAGAATGTATTTTGCTAATTTTATCACCACACTCCTTGTCAATTATCAAGTTCACGATGTAACTTTTTACCCTCCAGTGTTCACTCCTTTTGATGCTCTTGTAAATGTTGTAAAATTAAGTAATTTTTTTGTAAACTATATTTTGACTTTCGTTTAGATCTGTAGAGAACCTAATCCTGCCCTTTTTACGAAAGACAAAGTTTGTTAGGATATTCTTTAATAATATTTCCATTGGAATCTCTTTCCTGTGTCATAAGCCTATTGAAACCAAACCTTCGTTTTTCTACGCCTATATTTTTAGTGTTTTAAGTTGCCAAGACTCCCACTGAACCCTGTGAGTCCTTATTCCGAAACCCTTGGACTCGTTAATGCTGCCATCCATCTCTCTTAATCCCTACTCCTTACTCACATCCCTTAGTTAGGATAATAATTTCAATTTTCTTCATTCATCATCCCTTCCAAATTTTACTCTGGACGCTTACCTTTTCCAAAAGCATTGAAACATATATATCTACCTATCCCAAAGTAGTTGTTTTACACGATGTCCTGCACCTACTCGGACCATCATATTCCCATTCCTCCTCTCTGGAAACCCCATTAAGCATCAATGCTACTGTTATTTCGGCTTTTGCCCATCTTCGGCCGCAGCTGCTGCAATCGTTTGGGTACTGTGTTAGCACCCCTTCATCGTGCTTCTACTGAATCATTACTGCTATTATATTTTTGAACACTTGTGTTTTGTTTATTCATGTTTCTCCTAGGGTGAAAATGGTCTCCCTTGAAAATGTGAGTGTCTACCGTGTTGGTATGTTGGTACTAAATATTTTACTTATTTTTTGTGAAAATTTTATAGTGTATGAAATACCGTCACTTTTTATTTAAATGGAATGTACATGTGTAAATTGGTAATTTTTAAAATAATTGTTGGTTAAAGGAACAATGACTCCTTCAGACGAACCTATATATATATATATATATATATATATATATATATATATATATATATATATATATATATAAGTACTGTTCTAAGTAAACACGCAATCCGAGACCATCGTTGCAATCTTCATTCTTTTTAGTTTTACGCGAGTTCAGTCTGGGAGTCTATTGCGGGAATCGGCGTGAGTAGGTTGTGTCGGTACATTGCAAGGCTCAATATGATACACGTGCAAATCGTATGGTCCTAGGAGAGGTTTCAATTTATCTAGATTTGCAATACCATGGACGTAGACACTGAGTCCTTTAAAAGGAAGAAGTCAGATGGTTTGACAAGTACATATGAGAAATGGAACTCGAAGAATCCACTATCGAATGAGTCGTACAGGGATAAAGCTTCATTAAACTCCGAGAGGTATGGTCTAACCTCGAGAATGTCTTATTCCCTCACAGTCCCGGACCCTGTATCGTTATTGCAGAAACTGTGGAAGGCAATAATAGGAATATTCGCCCTTTATTGGTAAGAAGGAAACTACATCGTAATCAGAGTTTGCGAATTATACAACGACAGTACCAAATCTATCAAAACTTACTATTGATTTGGTAAAGGCAGGGACTTCAGATATGCCACCAAGATTGAACTTAAAAGCCGTTCTTCCCTTAGGATTAGTCCAGAAGCAGGGCCTAATTTTAGGGGTCACATTACACATAGTTATGACAGAATTAAGAGAAGGTACTGAATGTGGTCAACATAAGCAACATTAACAGTGGAACGACTGACCAAACGTGTTGAAGTGGAAGGTAAAGTACAACACATTCCGATTAAATTAATTTTTGACAATTGAAGGACGATCTCTAACCGATTGTGTTGTAATATACAAAGAAATATTTAGGATTATGTCTGAAGTCCAGTCTGTTACAGAATATTGTAAATGCTTCCGTTTCGGACATGTTGCTAAACATTGTAGAGTGAAAGTGGCATGCTTTCAATATTGTCTCGAAACACACGATCAGATAGACTGCCCAAACAAAGAACTCCCTATTTGTGTCAATAGCAAGGGATCGTACACAGTGATAGATACGACAAAGTATCCTCAGTGGGTAGTGGAAAGAAAACTACAAAGATTGATGGCATATCATTATATGGAAGCGCGGAATGGTATGCAAAGGTATCAAACACCATATCAAAGGCAAATTTTTCTTTTCCACAGCCAACACCTTGCTTCCAAGAGACAATAGAACAAAAATACAAAACAATGAAAAAATGTGACGTTTCAAGAATTTCGATCTACTCTTGTCTTCAGGCTGAGACACAGCTGGTCGGAATACCTTTCGTTGTCACTTGTCTCTTGTTTATTGTTCACTGTTTACTGTTTTTTTCTACTTCCATCTTTTTTCATTTTGGGAATCTGGTTCTATTTGTGTCTGTTTTCGTGTCTGGGTTTTTGTCGATATTTGACTGAATTCTTTGTTGTCTAATTAATTAAAAAAAACTGACAGAATTCCTCTGGGATTGCCTTTTCTCTGTTTTTGTGTGTGTTTTATGTATTTTTTGATCTTTTTTGTCCTTTGTGATTCAACACAAGTTTGATCAACAAAACATGAGCAATGGCGTATGTCATTACACCAAATAATTTTAAGTGTAATCTCCCATTGCAACAAACTTTTAAAAATCTTATTGTATTTTATAGCACTAACTGAGATTAAACACACCATTCCAATAAGAAATGTGTTTTGCTTAAGGTGTCTGAGTTAATACTCGTATGTTACATAGCATGTTTATTTAGAAAGGTAATTTAACTCATTTTCGAGATTTTGACATGTCTAGTTTTGAGTGTCTGCTCCTCATCACCCCTGCACGATACTGAGAATTCGAATTTTGAAAAATCCTAAAAACCTATTTGCGGCCATTTACCTACTCATCACCGTGAAGCAAAAATAAACGGAATATAAACTGAATAGGGACACACACACACACACACACACACACACACACACATATATATATATATATATATATATATATATATATATATATATAAACCGAATATTTATCTAAAATACATTCGATTTCTTTTCACCCCCTAGGGGACTCAATTTAGAAAAACCCTTAAAGCACATTTTAGACTACTTAGCAGGTATCTATTTGACGTGAAAAACATCATAATAGCCCGATGGGTTCAAGATATATCGGCTATTAATTAAAAGCACATCTCATTACTTTTCACTCCTTTTCACCTTATTTGGTGAGGAATTCGAGTAAGCATTAATCTGAAACAAAACACGTCGTTACATAAAATATCAATGGAGTCGATATATAAAGATTTTTATTCGTAAACGTATTATATCCTTTTTTTTATTGGGGCCGATTTTGAAAAATTTATTTAAGTAATATTTTGGATATTTATGTAAGTATCAATCTAAAGCAAAGAGCACCTCGATTTCTCGATTGTTTCGATAGATATGGAGGAATAATCGAAAACATTTTCACGTATTTTCACCCCGTTTATTATAAAATTTCGAAACGTCTTGGAGTCTTGTCGTAGTCATATCTCCATACGTAACCAGCTGAACTAAAAATTACGACGACAGCCATTTGTGTAATCCAAATATATAGACAATTCATAAAAAACATATTTCCCCCTTTTTACTGCTCGGGAGTCAAATTTCGAAAAATCGTAACTACTTTTTGGGTGTTTACTTAAGCAACATTTTGATGTGAAAATAGATTTCTTTACACCAAAGGATTCGATAGTTATCGACAGTTAATGGGAAACACGTTTTAGGTCTTTTCTCCCTGTTAAATCTTGGGTTTCGAAGAATCCTGAAATTGGCTAATTTGCATTTTTAAGTGCATCCCATACAAGTAAAAATAACGATTGTAGGCAACAGGGTTGGATCTCTATCGACGTTTCTTCGAAAATACATTTCACCTCTTTCCCCCTTAGGTGTAAAATTTAAAAAAATCCCGTCTTAGTGCTTCCCTACGACCTGAGAGAAAACTACATAAAATTTCATGGTTCTATGTTCAGCGGTTTGGGCTACAGTTTGATATGTTAGTCAGTCATTCAGAGAATTTTTTTTTATGTCTTCAGATTGACACCATTTCCAAATCATCATCCGTTGTGACGTTTACCTTGCAGTGTTTTTTATCATCTAACCTCAAACTTATGATACAGCCTAAAATCGTCATACATATTTATTTAAATTAATATACAACATACACACATGACTAGCTGTCCCGGCATGCGTTGCAAAGGCAATTTATTTTTTTTTGTATACTGGTTTGCCCGTGTAAATGGTTTTGCACCCCCTCCCCCAAATTAGTTTTTTTTTTAGTTTTTGGCAGAATCTTTCCCAAGTTCACGCCCAATAACTAACCAAAGTTTTTTCCCTAAATTTTTTTGGCATACCGTTCTGCTCCTCTACCCCGTTTTACCCGCCACCCAACACATAAACATTCAAATTGGTATGTTTTAAGTATTACAGACAAATTTGCGGGCTCACGCCTTGTGAACTAACCATTTATGACCACAGTACAAATTCGTATTTTTTATTTTTCTTTGTCTGTTCTTTTCTCTTTCACGAGTACCACTCCATTTTTGTAGTCCTTCCGACTGGATTTTTTATATAAAACTGTTCATTGCGTACGAAAGCCCTTAAACCCTTCAACAGGACCTCCAACCTGGGCGTCTTTTTTCTTCGTACGACTATAATGAAATTTCAATCGTCTTCGGATTACGTTTTCAATCTGGCATACGTGAGACCTCACATATACATCATTCCTTGCCCTTACCCACAATCCTGTATATATTCACGCTACTCGCACTTCCATTATAATCCACTCCAGCAGACACAACTGAATTTTCCTCAACATACGAATGTCCCAAAAAATTATGAAATTTATTTAAATATTATTTTCGTCTTGGCATAGTAAAAATCATGTTGATATCTTTGACTGAAAATTTCAAGGTACCATATGTTTAATTTTTTTTAATTTTGTGTCAATTAACGCACGAGAAACATTTCATAATATCTCATTTATTAGTATGTGGTAATTCAAACTCTAATCCAAATTAATACACATGATGTTATTGAACAACACCGACAAACTCCGGCAGGAAATTCCTTATGAAAAAGAACATAAATTATATTTTGAATTTTATGCCTAAAATTAATATTAAGGGAGAACTGAGTGTAAGAATATCAAAATATATAATTCTGTTCCCCAAAAACATCGGAAACTAAATTATATTAAAAAAAACAACATTTTTTGTATTGCTTAACACTGTTGGGACTTTCAAACCAACATCAAATACACCTTGGTACTTTTTTATCCGTATGAAAATAATAGGGGTGGCTACCATCTAATTGCATATAACTTTTTAACCATCAGAATTTTCAAACTTTTGAAGATGGTTTATAGAGAAATGAAACATGTGTAACGAAAAAAGGTTCAGTTGTTGTAACTGTCTAGGACACACCGTTTATGCTCATATATATATATATATATATATATATATATATATATATATATATATATATATATATATATATATAGACTTGAATATTCGCGCTGACGTACAGAACCTAGAGCATAGGCAATCCTGCGAACATCCGTGTGATGTGTGCAGCGTACAGACGATGGTGGGCATTCACTGTAAACAAGTATAAAATAGTGTTTAAGTCGCAGATCAGTTTGTTTCTAGCATTTTGCGTACATATCGTAGCAGTTGTGGACGAAAATGGTTGGTCACATGCAGCTGAAACATGTGTAAATGTTATTGTGTTCGTCATGCTGGTAATAAACCATACACGAATTACTTCGTGAGGTAATACTTGAAAAAGAAAAATAACAGTACAGTGTCGGTATCAATGTTGTTTCTCCAAAGCATGACACACTACCACCACGATGCTTGTCTACCTACAAGGCGATACGGTGTTGATTACCGCCGGGGTCACACAAATTTTCACATGTGGGAATCGTGCCGGTACGATGACGTTGGTCGGTGGCTTTTATCGTGGATCTCCCATTTTCCTTATCCTCCATTCCCATTGCAACTCCATGTTCACACCATGTAAAGTCTCTTTGGTTCTCATAATTTTAAATATTACGAACCGTCATTATCTCTCCATTCATTCTACCAGTATTCCTACAAGAAATCCGTCATGTATGTTGCTGGTTCTAGTTATGAAAGAGCTTTTATGTTCGTTGTTTTTTTTATGGCTGTTAATGTCATTATTTGTTTAATTTCATTACTTGTGAACAGTACAGGGAAATGCATTGCTATAACGTATTACTTAGCTTTTTAAATGCAGATCGCCCACGATCGCAACCCGCACAACTACGTCAGCCTACACGGCTAGACACACTGTTACGCATGCTACGTCTTTAAGGAGTTTGGCGAAAACTGTTTATTTAGACAAGACTAAGCTTACTGAACTGTTTTTGTGTTTGGATTTACACCCATGTTATAAATTAAGTGATTATCGTGACCTAGCACATTTGCAAAGTGTAACACGCCCAATTTATTGCTGCATCGTGTTAGGATCCTAAATATTTATGCAAATCAATTACATTTAAAATACTGATTTTTGGGAAACTGCGTACTTTAGAGAAACACACGAAAAGAAAAAAATATTGTAATGACGGTACCAGTATTGTTTCTCTAAAGCATGCCGTGTTTTGTTTAGGATCTGCACACGACGCAGCAATAATTCGGACATTTTTCACCTATGAATATGTCGTAGGTCATGATATAGAAGGTAACAAGATGTATTTGTTATTGGTTTGAAGGTCCTAACAGCATTAAGCAATGCTGAAAATAGAGTTTTTTTATGTTATTTAGTTTCCTATATTATGGGGAAATAAGATTACAAATTTTGATATTCAGAGACTCAGCACTCCCTTAATATTGTTGCTTGCTGTGTATGACGGCCGGGTGGTTGGGAGCTGTGTCGGCACACCTTATGGGCTGGCCCGTGGCTCAGGAATCAGGCTTCCCCGTGATATAAAACCCCGACGAACTACGTCAGAGACCTGTTCCAACTGCGCTTTTACCCTATGAAATCGGCCTACGAGACTCAGGTCACGTCCGAAGCATGATGTAATGTATATTTTTAGTCCCACGTAATGCGGTTAATCCCCGGGGTTTGGCCAGAGTATAAGAGGCCCGAATCTATAGACTTGGGGAGAGTTAGCTATTGGTCGTGTTAGAGGCAGGTGCTATGCTTGTGAAGATATCTTGGTAACGAGTCTACTGTGAGGCTGCAGGCACATACCTTCAGAGCAGTATTGGGCGAAACAAGAGGACTGGTGCTGCTAGCCGATGGACAACAAGGATGTGCGTGACGGGAGTCGAACCGAAGACCTTAAGAGTAAAGACAGTGGTGCACTCTGGGTGCTGCGCAGCACATGGTGAGTCAACACCATTTCGGACTGATAAGGTTATACATTGTCGCTATTTGAGAGACTCTTTTTCGGATATATGACTGAACTATTATTGTAAATAGTAGTGTTTGATTAATGATAAATATTCTTGTGCTTTAATTCTCAAAGTCAATTAATGTTTCAAGGGCACAGTAGTATTCTGAAAGTAATAGTTGATTGCTGTTTTGTGTATATCTGTATAAGTTTTTTGAGCTAGTAAATCAATATCTTAATTCACTCTTTTATTTCTAATTATTAGACCTCTATTACAAAGAACTCAGATAATTGTCTACATTTAAGTTTTTGCTAAACTTGTAACAATATTAAGTTTATGTGAAAAATTATAAATGTATTTTATGCTTATTTTATTCATACGGAATCACCTGCCAGAATTTGTCGGCGTTGTTCACTAACATACTGTATAATATGGCAGTAAATATTTTTTTTTATTTTTGAATATGAATGGTTTTATAAAGTTATGTAAATCGATTATGTTCAGTGTGTGCAAGCCGTTAGAATGTACTCTAAAATATATATCATTCTATACCAATTATTTGGTTTCACAATGTAAGTGATATACTGGGATTTGGGACCACTGTTTCGTAAATTCCAATAGATTAAAACAAAACGTATTCTTATCAGTTTTTATCTTAGGTGAAAATTTCCTATTTAAATATTTATATATCAGTCTAATTGTTTTGAAAACTGTGCAGCAAAATTTGCAGGAAATGCCCAACATCTAAAATTAAAGATAACTGACCAATTTTACAGAGTATATTAATGTATAAACAAATGTTTTATGGTCTGACAAACTAAATCTGCTATGTCTGAGGAACTATATGAGATGTATCCATACTATTTATTTCAATCCACAAATATTCTTTTTCTTGTTTCAATGAACTCCTTGCCTCTTTCTTTTATCTTTACTTTTTAACAAATATCCCTCTGACTTCCTTTCCAGTGTGATATCACTTCCTCTGTCTCTCATACTTTTCATTGTCTCTCTTTCTGTACTATTTTCTCATACTCTGTCATTCTTTCTCTGAGTAAATTCACAGTGTACACAATATATTTCTTAGACAGACGAAAATATATATTACAATTAACAACTGAAGTGCATCACTAGAATTTTACGCCCTTTGGAATAGTGACTACAAAATAAAAGTAATTGTTGCCAATGAAATTATTTAATTTTCAACAATTTTTATTGTATCTGTTGTTTGCATATTTCATTGGTCCAACTGAACATCAATAATATGTTTGTGCACGCCATAGTTTGTAATTCTACCTTGAGAATTATTTTCTTATTTCTGTGACAGACTTAGTGCTTTCCTCGTTAGGTTATTTAATGGCGCTTCATTTAGTAAACAAATTCTTTCGATAAAACTTTTCCTAAAACAAATGAAAATAAATATATTTGAAAACGAATAGCATTCATCTACACGAAAATATCATTCACTTATGAGCCCTAAATCCGTTTGGATCCATCATTAACTGCAGTCAATCCGTGCATGTAAAATATGATCGTGTTTAGTGCGCCAGGTCGCAGTTACTGCCATAGATTCACATTGTAACAATTAGTTAACTAAACAACAATAAGTTAAACTCATCCTGCCATCTGTCTGACAGCTGAATAAGCAATCAAAAGTGTCGACTGAATGACCACTACAGAGTGCAATCTGTCGTTGAAATATGAAAACATTGTTGTATCACTGGAGACTGCAACGATCGTTCACTTCATGTATATTAAAAAGAATGCAGTAAAGTACGGGACTCCGTGGCTCAGTGGTCCGGCCACTTGGCTCAGTGGCAGTTCCGTGCGAACCTCCGCCGGGTGCACATCGTGTCGGTGCGCGGAGGTTGGTCGCTCGAGCGTGAAACGAAGAGGTTTCCGTACACGAGTGGCTACGGATATTTTGTTTGAGTCTCATAATCTTGTATAACTGTACAATGTCGAACATCCGTGTGAATACATTGCGTATGTGTTTGCGAAACGGCCATCTGCCTTAGAAATCCATGAATGGATCGACTCCGTCCTGAACGTCACCGAAGAGCAACTGGACGCCATACAACTGGATGGTCACCAGAACTGTGTATTTCAGAAATTCGTCTCGTCCGGTCCGTGCGAAGAGATATTACGGCGCACAAATGGTGAGTCAACTTTTGTCTCTGCAGACCAGGAAATTATACACATCAGCATTGAAAAAGGATTTGATAACATAAAACTGGTTGAGATATTAAATTTGCCTATAGAGTTGGATAATCAAATACTTTTCACAGTATTAGAGGGTTATGGTCGAATCGTTACGTTACACGATGAGGTGTGGAGTAAAAAATACAAATTTACCGTAAAAACGGGAGTACGAATTGCGAAAATGAAAATAAAACAACACATTCCTTCGTACGTCACAATTGATGGCTACCGTGGCGTAGTTATCTACCAGGGACAACCAAGAACATGTAGTTACTGCCAGTCCACTACACACGAGCGCATAACGTGTCCTAAATTGCAAGACAAGGACGCGCGCACGATTAGAAGGTGGGGCACCCAACAAACAGCTGACAGTCACCCAGAATACACGTTAACAGTACCAACTTCAACACTGTCACGGATAGAGTACCCTGACCTCAAACCACGTGAACACAAAGGGCCTGTTCAAACACCCATCGGGGAAACTTCGACTCAGAAATCAGTTAACCTAAACTCGTTGTTGACTGAGAAACGAAAAACTGTGGCGGATACGCGTAGTGCCAGTGCTGTTGCTAAAGATGGCCAGACACAACATACACAGGGTGTCTCCCAAACAAATACTGGCGGGTCGGGGGACTCCTGGGCGGACGATACAGAAATGGTACATGATGGACACAATACAAAACGACCGTATGAACATGACTCTAGGGCCAAGAGCAAAAGTCCCATGCGAAAAACACAGGTGTTATCGCAACATGACAAGGATAGGCAAGATTCGCTTGACCTCGCTAAAGAAGTTATTGAAAAACTACGTCGGTCCATTAGCAAGGTGCGGGTAGAGACTTCTTATGAATAACAAACTCAATTTGTGATATAAATATTGGTGTTGTTGACAATTTTCACGTTAAATTTATGCGGGGTATCGACCTCCGTACGTATAGCGTCACTAGAAGCACTATTTCGATCTCGGGCGGTAGATATAGCTTTCTTACAAGAGGTCGTCATACACGACTTTGCAGGATTTCACTCATTTAATGTATACACAAATGTTGGCAGCCATGGCAGAGGGACGGCAATCATAACACGGGCCGGACTGGAACTAGAAGAGTTGCACTATCATCCATCAGGCCGCGTCATGTCGGGAACAATTAATGAGGTATCACTGGTCAACGTATATGCACCATCAGGATCCCAGGCGAGACGCGAATGAAATAAGTTTTACGCGGAGGACATAATACCGTTTTTTCATCCAGACTGTAACCAAATTATTTTTGGTGGCGACTTTAATTATATTGTACAACCCTGCGACCATCGAGGAGGTTATTATCCGACCAACGCTGCGCTTTCTGCCGTAATACATCGCCTTGAAATGAGTGATGTAGCCTCAGACGATCAGGGAACGCGTTATACGTATGTAACATCACAGAGCCGATCACGCATTGATCGGTTCTACGTAAAGTCAAGACACCTGGCTAAGGTTCACAGTTATGATGTCATCCCCGTATCCTTTAGTGACCATTGTGCGGTGATCTTTACATACGAACAACTTGCAGACGTCACACGTATTGGACGAGGAACTTGGCGTCTTAATACGTCCCTATTGCATAATATGGAAGTGAAAGAGGACTTCATGGATAGTTGGGTGCGTTGGCGTTTAAAGAAACCGCAGTACCAATCAATCTGTAGCGATATGGTGGGACACGTGTGTGAAACCGAATGTAATGAGATTGTTTCAACGGCATGCATATCGATTAGCGGAGGAACGACGGGGAACAAAATACTTTTATGATACCCTACTACGCGAACTGCGCCAGCGTGCTTATAGTGGAGAAAATGTCATGGAAAACATCAGACAAACGAAGCTTAAACTTATGGCTTTAAACAGTGCACAGTTAAAAAACCGTAATATACTGATTCATGACAAAAGTCTTTTAGCGGAGGAGAAATATAGTATGTTTACACCCATAAATGAACAACACCAAAAACGGCGAAAAGCGATCACGCATCTTATAGATGACAACGATACTACGGTTCAAAATCAGGCGGGAGTAATGACAATTCTTTGTAACTATTTCAAACAGCTTTACACAAAACAGAACACTGACAACGCGTTGGTTCCTACAGTATTACAAGTCTGTAAACAGAAACTAAGTGAAATTAATAAGGTAATAATGGCAACGCCATGCTTAGATGAGGAAATTAGTAATATCGTTCAGAAATTACCATCCAATAAATCTCCTGGTGCTGACGGAATACCATATGAATTTTATAAGACGTACTGGGACATTATTAGTGCCGACTATTGTGAAGTAGTCTGTGACGTGCTTGCCAAAGGGGAGTTATGCTGGTCTCATAAAGAAGGTTTATTAGTTATCATACCGAAAACCAGGTGTCCCACAAAGTCGGCAGATTACCGACCTATAACCCTCCTGTGCGCTGATTATAAAATAATTACACAGTTTTGTGCATCCCGTATGAAAAAAGGTTTGGCAGACGTGATTGACCAAGGCCAAACATGTACGGTTCCAGGGAGGTCGATTTTACAAGGAGTGCAAGCTTTACGCGATGTACAGTTACTTGCCAGATTACGCAACAGTCAGATGGCCTTTGTAAATATAGATATGGACAAGGCATTTGACAGAGTTGATCATCAGTTCCTCATACAAGTCATGATTCACCTTAATTTTCCGGACGAAGTAATA
>PNEQ01081995.1:0-19556 GCA_003012365.1 Medauroidea extradentata | reverse complement strand
ATTAGAAAATCGAGATTCCGAGTGTCTTCTCTCGAGCGAATAGCCCGACTCCCGTAGCATTTAACGGAAAAATAAAGTAAGAGATAGTTTAAATATAAATTTATATCAATAGTCAGACGTCTTACGATCAAAAGAACACCGCTAAACAATAGATATGAACGACCTTTGTCCTTAAAAAAAAGAGAAAACCGAGCTGTCGAGTGCCTTCTCATGAGCGAATAGCCCGATTTGCGTACCGTGTAATGGAAAAAAAAGTAGGCATTCCTTACTAGTAAAATGCCCTTGTAAATTATTCACCAAAGAAAGAAGGAATAAGCGGATGTATTTATTCATTGCGCAGTTTTATATAACTTAGCGTAAAAACATTCCCTCGACGTTGTTGATGAATTGTACGAGAACGTAGATACTAGTAGCGTGCAGAGCGGACAGATAGCGCAACTGTACGAACGTTCACAAGATGGAAGATAGATATGTAGCGGCACCGTAGCATATACCGACGTTGTTCCAAAAACGCCATTTTGTGACGTTCTTACCTAAAATCGTCGAGAATTACATGTATAAGTGATTGAAAATAATCACTTTCACAGTCAGTATATGCGGTAAAAATAAATTAGGAGTTCCGGGATTATGTAATACACGAACGTCTATTTATTTTCCAAGTTCGGCGTACCTGGAGACAAATGTTTCTACACTTGGAAAATAGGTAGCGCTATTATCGTGCTCACTTGTGAAACGCACGTTTTACGACATGCAGTAAGACATTGTTTAAGCAAATTATGCGCCAAGTTAATTGTTTTAAGTACGTATGGTGTTAACGCAATAAAGAAAAATATCACGCTATTATTTATAGGGTTCGTGTAAAAAAAGTAAACTCATTCGGCGCGAGACGAGAGATATATAAGACGTCGTGAAACAGCCTAGAAGGAGGTTATACTATAGTTAAATGAGCATATGCGCATGCGCTGAAACTTTGCGTCTATAGTACGACCTCAATATAGATCCTAATACGTCATAGTTGGAGACCGGCCGGCTTGGCACAGGCGCCGCTGCGGCGTGGTTTTCAAACTGTCACTGCCACATTTTTTAACGGATTTTCACTATTTTTGTTTTATTTTTAATATTGTGACTTACCAAGCAATAACTGCAACTCTACAATTCATATTTTAATGCAGTGAATTAGATACAGTATGTTTTATTCATTGTCAATGTAATTCCTTACATTTTTTTTATCATATAATTTTGTTATTTTTGAGGGTTCCTGAGATTGTATTCGTAGAATCGCTACCTTCGTTAAATCCAGGGTTCGTAAAATCGGGGGTTTAGTGTATATCCGGGAATATTATAACAGGGTTCTACTATGTCATTTTCTCAAGAAAACTGTCAAGTCAATCAAAACAATGTACAGAATACATGCATTATTACACAGCTGTGATTCTGCATTTGTTTCATTGAAATGGCAAACAATGCTTGTAATTCATAAACTTTGTTTGCATTCATTGTAAGAAGTTCTATGGATGAGAACCTAAATAAAAGAATTACCACTACTGAACACGACGAAGTGGTGCAACTATAACCCGTGAAACTCTCATTTAGAAGGATCTGCATTTTAATATTGGTTCTAACCATCTTGATTTTGGTTTCCCATGGTGTTCCTAAATAATCCCAATGGAAATTTGTGATGGTTTCTTGACAAAGACATTCTCCAATTTCTCATGAAGTTCTTTTTCTTATCTAAAGTTATGTATGTCTGCAATAACCTCGTCGTGAGATGTGAAACACACTTAAATAAAAAATAAATAAAAAGATCACTAATCAACATTAATGATCGGCGAAGTTGTGCAAATTGTAAGAAATCAGTGTCTGCAGAACCTTAATCCTATACATGAATCGTTGTAATGCACTTAATACATAGGATTTAAAACTACAAAATGCATCTCATTTCACAACATATTAATGGTGTATTCATTAGTAAAAGCTGTTTATTTCTAATTATTGTACAAATGTAACATATACATGATTTCCAAAGCAGCTGATACACTAGACCCACAATTTTATGAATCACAGTCATAAAATCGATAACATTTTTTTTTAATAATTATTGTTATTTAAACCCCCCCCCATCCCATCACCAAATATGAAAAATTGCATTTTTACTGCAAAGTATCTCTAATCGAACCTCAATTTTCATAGCTATTTTTGCGGAAAATTAAAAAATTTAATAATAGAAACATAAATTGATGTCAGTAGCCAGACGTCTTCCGATCAATAGAACACCACTGAACAGTTAATATGACCGACCCTTGTTCCCAAAAAATGAGAAAACAGAGCTTCCTAATGGCTTCTCACGAGTGAATAGCCCGACTTCTGTAGCGTTTAACGGAAAAATAAGATAAGCAGTAGTTGAAATATACATTTATATCAATAAGCAGATGTCTTATGATTAAAAGCATACTTCTGAATTGTAGATATAACCAACCCTTGGCCTAAAGGAAAATGAAAAGTGAATACTGAACTCCAGTGTGTCTTCTTGTAAGTGCAAAGTCCATTTTATATTTTTTAAGTAGAAACTAGACGATATATTAATAAAATAATAATTTACACTGATAGACAGAGAAAATGTACGTGAAGCTGGTAGCTACAATCTCCCGCTGTCACCAAAACAAATTTTAACACACTGGATCACATCTACTAGGCATGCATTACTAGCCAGCACAATGCCCATGTAAATTATTCACCAGAGTAAGGTGGAAAAAGCAGATGTATTTATTCATTGTATGGTTGTATATATGTAACTTCAATATTAAAGTTATGTCCAAACAATCATTTGATATTGATATTTGATACTTAGTTAATTAGTAAAAAAACATACAAATGATTGTACATGGACGTAGGTATGAGTAGCGTACAGGATGAACAGATAGCGAAACTGGACAGCAGTTCACAAGATCGAGGATAGTTAACAGCACTGTAGCATGTACCGATGTTCAACCAGCCACAAACGCCGCTTTGTGACAATTTTTACCTAAAATTGTAAAAAATTCCATATATAAGTGGTTACAAGGAATCACTTTCACAGCCAGTATGTTGTGTAAAAATTAACGCAATACACAAATGCCAGTTTATTTCCAAAGTTTGATGTGCCTATTGTGGAGGCAAATATTTACTACGTATGGCTGATAGGTAGTGCAATCATCATGCTATACATAGTAACGCACTGTTCAAGCAAATTATGCATCAATTAAAGTAGAACCCCAATTTAAAGAAATGCCTCGGGGCCCTGAAAATGTTTACTCTAAATCAGTGTTTCTTTAAATTTGACTTCATAATCTTCAGCCCCCCCCCCCCCTCTCTCCATTCCCAAACCAATTAAATCTTCAGGCATGTTTTGTCTGAATTTAAGTGTTTTTTTTATTTATTTTTTTTAAGTATGTTAGCAAACAACAGCAACATGCTGTGTCATCAACAACTGGTAAGCCACAGCCAGGAATGAAATAAATTCATTGAAAAAAAAACTTTAAAAACTTTCATTTGATGCATGTCGAGCATAC
Source organism: Medauroidea extradentata (assembly GCA_003012365.1). Lineage (NCBI taxonomy): Eukaryota > Metazoa > Arthropoda > Insecta > Phasmatodea > Phasmatidae > Medauroidea > Medauroidea extradentata. Next base: position 16,008 of record PNEQ01081995.1, on the reverse strand, counting down.
GCCTTTATTTTTGTCTCTGTCTCATTCCTCAAATAAAATGTAAGAAATTACTAGGGACACGCATCTGTGGTTTTATTTGATGTTAAAAAGTGGGCTTATTTTAAGCTAAAAGTAATGTTATTTTCAACCAAAAGTGGTGTTATTTTATATTTCAGTCAATTTGTATATTAACATTAAAACTAAAATTATATGATTTTTCTTTCAAAAATAGACAAGTTGGAATACCATTTTTGCATTTTGTTCCCCAAAAAGACAATACTGTAGATGCCTGTCAATTCACTACAGTTTCAGCTTGTTGTTCTGCGAGACATTCATCCTTGTCACTATTAACTTTTTTTTGTACATGCGACTTTTCACACCCATGAAATTGACATGTTACAGTGGCAAAAAAACACTTATACAGTCCATATTCAGAGAATTTGGACACACGCAGTTCAGTTTCGGCATATTTCTGCATATGAATGATACTGAAACAAGTTGCACTGTTCAATGTGCTATTGCTCAGAAGCAGCTGAAGTTACATCTGATGTAACGTAAGAGAAATGCAAGGGAAAACCACAAGAAAACAAATTACAATGAAATATTTTCTTCTCCTTGCGACTCTTGAAGAACTATCAATCTATCCCTCGATATAAACATTACAAATGCATTGAAACTTTTAATAAATACAATCTCGCTGTGTTGCAAGCACCTCTGTATTGTGGAGTAACTGGCCTCACCAGCAATGTGATTTCTTTTTCTTTTCCACCTTAAGTGTTGTCTATGTGACCCCAGAGTTAGTCTAACACCGACCATAATGCCAGCCCCGCCTAAGAGCCCCCAACTCACTAAGGCAGCTACCACTTATGTATATATTTTTTGACCCTATAAAATCATGTGCAATTGTGAAGTGAAGCCCCACATTTCATAAGTTGCTTGGTCAGAGTGGTGAGCCTGCCCGGCTTGCAGAGTGCAAGTGCATCGTTTGTTCGCCGAAGTCCCATCATTTGATTTTGAATAAATTTAATTTGTTAATTAATTGTAATAATTTTTGCTAACATCAAGATCTGTGGATGAACTTTAGTCCTACGAGGCTACTGAATGCCATCCTGAAGAAGGAAGCCATATTTTAATGTAAAACTTTTGTAACTAATTAATTGTATTTATTGTGGTGGGCTACCTAGGGCTAGTGTTAGTTAAAACTCAATAATTTAAATTATTTCAATCAAGTCAATTCTGTCGTAAAGACTCCTGACTAGTCTCATTTTGTTCAGCTTTAAATTTCAGGAACTTTATCTAAGTAACTTTTTGTTTTAATATGTGAGCAGAAAGGCGTATTTAATATTCTCACTTTTCATGTCAGTTTGGGCTTGTGGATTGCAACAGGCATGCGACAGGCTGGCGCCTGTACGCCACGAGGTTTCCGGCGATGGCCGCAAATGTATTACTCCGCCAACGGCGCCTTTTATTGTTTCTTCAATATTTGACTAACCTGTAAAGAATTAACGTAAAGTGAGAATTTATGTATCAAGTATTAAGCGCCAGGAGTCATAGGATTTAAATTGAGGGTTCTACGTAACCTGTGTCATTAGTTATAATTAAAAAGAGTTCCGGAGGGACGTGTGTGCTGGGTTGGAGGCTATGGCAACCTTGGTCTGCCACGCGTGCCCTGGACTCTCCCCAGTCTTTTCTGAGCTGCTGCACGATGAAGGCGTGTCGGGACCGCGGTCGTAAGTTCGCCGACCCACCCACGTGGTTGGATAGTACACACGGTGGATAACTGGCTTCTTTGAGATGTCATAATTAAATTTTCAGTCTGCTTTACTTTTATCGACGTTAGCCGCAAATTAATCGCGGTAGGTTCAATTAAATTTAAATGGCTTAATATTTTCTTTGTGCAAATTCAGAAGGCGTTTGGGCCCGATGGAACTCTTTCTGTAACAAGTAATTCTAAAAATGGTCTACCTGCAGCAACCCATTTATAGGAGTAGCCCACCGGTGGAGCGTTTTTGTTCAGTGATTCTGTAATGTCTGAATAACTTCTGCACTATAAAATGCCATCGTCCTAATATTTAACTCTTTTATTTAACGACATGCTTGCACGCCTTCGAACCCACTAGTGAACCCTGAGAAGAGAGATCTCACTCTACCGCACGTGATGCCGTGGTGAGCTGTATAGAGACTGTATAACTTTTGAGGTGAGGGGGGGGCGAGTACCACCACAGTATGTTCAGAAAAGTGGGGGTATTTTCTGTAAAAGTGGTGGTATTTTAGGTAAAAATGGGAGTATTTTCGGGAAAAGGGGAGAATTAGCTTTATTTGCAAAAAAAATGTCTGAATTCTCATAAAAATTCGCCTTATCGCAAATGCGATAGATGCATGTCCCTAGAAATTACCACAGAAAATGTTTTTAAAAAATTTGCAATGAAAACTAAAGTAAAATTTTGTGTGGCGGTGGCCATTGTAGCATTGGCTAAACATTTTAGGTATTTACATTTACGGTAGTAAATTCGATCTAAAAGTCTGTATTGATAAATAAAATTGCTACGTATTTATATAGATACGCTTGTTTTATCAATGGACACGACAAAAAATTATCACACTGAACACCACTTCATTCCATCAGTAATAGAATTAATGGATAGAGCAAGCTGCACTGTTGAACGTTCTGACGGTGATGCGAAGCACTGTCTGTGTATTAATTCCCATGGTGTCAATCGCTGCACTGTGTGTAGACTTGAGTAGATGCTCGTTCACACGCAAGCCGCCACGGTAAGGATCTAGGCGCACACCTGTTACCCAACACGTTACGCACGCTCAGCATGGCAGCAGCCAAATTTTCAACTAATTTTAACAATTTTTTTTTTCTCGGCGGATAGTTTTGACTTTTTACCAAGAAATGAGTATATACTGCAACCAGTAAAAATGTTTTTAATAGACTTAACATTACAGTTTATATTCCATTTTATCAAAGTTTCTTCATTCTTTCATACATTTTTGGTTTATTTTTAATGTTCCTAAAATATTTTGATTAAATCTAGTTTGTCAAATCAGGGCTCTACTGTACGTGGGATTACACAGTAAAGGAAAAATAATTTCAAGCTATTATTGATGGGGTTCGTATAAGATCGTAAATACAGTTGGCAGGAGGCGAGAGAGAGATAAGACTGGGAAACGTGGAGAAATAGCCTAGAAGAAGGCAGTACTACAGTAAAATGAGAATAGGCGCGTCTCCGGAATAATACATGTGTAGTAACGTCTCCAGTTAGATCCTAATACGTTTTAGCGGCAGAGGGAGTAGGCCAGTCAGCTTGGCATGGGCGGCGGCACACAGTTTTCAGTTTTTCACTACAATATTTTTTTAACTGATTTTCTCCATTTTTGTTTTATTTTTAATATTGTGATTTCCCAAGTAATAAGTCCAACTCTACAACTCACATTTTAGCTCCATGAATTATATAACATATTTTAAAATTATTAATGTAATTCCTTACAAATTTTTTTATCATAGAATTTTAAGTTCTTCAGAATGTATTTGTAAAATAGTTGCCTTCATTATATCCATGGTTTCTAAATCAGAGTCTAGTGTATTGTATTGTATACATATTTCTATTACATTTAGCTACAGTATAAATTGGTCACTTAAATGTAAGTCAAAACCATTTTTTTTAATGCAAAAAAAAATTAACCATAGAATTTAAAACCATTGTGAGAAAGAATTTTAACTGTTCATTTCTAGTTGAATATTGAGACGTATTCCTCACGAAAACATATGTGACTTACCACCTAAAGTGCATCTCTGGGACGTTACACGTCTTAGAAGTATAATCAGTTAATTGTAATAAAATAATAAGTAAATTTTGCAAAAAAAAACGTAACTACAAAATAACTGCAAGACTCTGGTAAATGATTAAATGGATACAGTTATATAGTGTTTTAACACTAACAGAATATCTCTTTGTGGACAATTATGGGTTACAACCATAATCATGTGAGAAAAAAAATTATGTAGGCCCTACCGTAAGTTCATCAGAATAATATTCGGTTTAATTTCTGTGTTTACCAGTATGTGTGCTTGTTATTGTTTACATCACATCTTTCACAGGCACACTGGTTGCGGCAGCTGTTTACCCAAAGCCATAGCCAAGATTCATGAGTCCGTCCGAAGTTGTTTGTTGTGGTACAAAAAGCTTGACACATGTGCTTGTATTCACTTGTTGCGTCTTCCGCTTATCTACCGTATTGAATTCGAAACTTCCACTTTCTCGTAGTTTAATGAAAATATGTTAATATCAATGTTTAAATTCAACCATAAATTCGAAACTAAAGAATATTCAGAAATATTGTTGCGAACAGTCACAGTTGTGGACATGTTTTTGAAATGTATCTCAATTTCACATGTTTTGTGTATTGTGCAAATGTAATTTCAGTGTAAACGCTGTGGCAAAGATGGCTGCAATTTATATATATATATATATATATATATATATATATATATATATATATATATATAAGGGAGGGGTAATAAGATGCTGCCACAACCATTGTAGCAGAATAATTGCTGAAGTTAAACAATCAGGAAATGTCTTGATCTGGTTTGTACGCAAAACACAGTTCGGCCACAAGTAATTTTTTTTTTATATTGAACATCATCCAGTCCGTAGAACTGTATCCATTTAATCATTTACCAGAGTCTTGTAGTTATTTTCAAATTATGTTTTGCAAAATGTGCAATTAACTGGTTATATTTCAAAGAGTAATAACGCCCTTGGGATGCACATTAAGTGGTAAGTCGTATATATGTTCTCGTCTTATTTTTTTGTTAGGAACATGCTTTCAGAGTATGTTTGTCTTTTTAAGAAACATCCTGTATGTTATATTTTAAGAACATGCTTGCTGTTCTGCGAGATTAGTACGGACTTCAATAGTTCAGTGTTGGTTGTATTAATTTAATTTTTTTCAGAGCCCAAGTAGTTATAGGAAGAGTTGTTTTTGCACATTAATAGGTGATATAATTGCTTGTACTGTATTTGCAGTTTTCTTTCCTGTCACACGTACAATATGTTTTTCAACTTGCATTACTAGGATACTATACTGTAGTTTTGTTGACTATGATGTGTTCAGTTGTGTTCAAAGTCCCTTTGATTCTGTTTTAACATGCCACACTGAGGTGGAGAAGAAGCTGGAGCCTGGTAAGAGTTTTCCTGTCTATTGTAGCTAGAAAGTTCTTCACTTGCAATGGTAAATACAATAAAACCTTGATAAGATGTGACTGATAGTTGCAGACACTTGTTTTCTGTACAAAAAATCTTTCATTATTTTGTAAATTTTGGTGAGGTGATTTTGGTACCTTTTCCCCCTTTTCACGTAACTTTTGTTGTAAATTTCATAAACAATAGTTTAGCAGATGCTGATGATATCCAGCGTCTCCTCATTAAATGTTTAAAATTGTACATTTTCAGTCCTCTATATTTTTTCGTACCTTCATGCAAAATTCTGTTAAGGTATTTTGTCAACTACATAGCTTGATAACAAGGGTGTTTTTCTTCTTTTTTCTTGTCCCCTCGATTCTAGGCAATGCCAGCTTGGTCGGTCGTCTGGTGTTAGTGGCTGTGAGTATATGCAAAGAGTAAAGTAGAGGAAAACTTGCACAAACAAAAACCTTTCTTTGCTCTGTTTCCATGAGCACTACTCCTGCGTAGTGGTTGCAGTGGCCGACAATATCCCCTTTCCTTGTCACGTTCCTGCACATTCTCTCTTTCTCTTGTCACTTCCGTGCCCACACCACAGAGTTGCCAACATCTCCCTTTTCCCACTGTAGAGTGTTGTGACTTTGTGTACTTATGAAGCATTTGTCTGGTAAAAGTTAGTTCTGTTGCAATACCATTTGCATAGAAAAAAAACAGAAGGTTTGGGATTGTTGTACATAGTTACTTACACAAATGTTTTACGTATTTACATTCACTTGTACTTTAGTAGTTTTTTAAAGTAATAATTCTATGGTGTGTTGAAACATAATTAATTAATTTTGTTAGTCAACTTTCATATCACGCTGCAAACATTTAAATTAAATAAGAGAAGTTAGTAAATTATGATTGCAAAGCTGTACTTCTAAATAAAACAGTGATTTTCGTGTGAAGTCACATTAAAATAATACTGTATTAATAATTGAAATGTTAAAAATTTTGTTGAGAACAGTTTATTAATTGTAGGCTTTAACATAATAGAATTAAGCAGTAACGAGAGAAAAATATATAAATAAACAGTCCTGCAGAGCTGAAGTACAGCACAAGGTTATATTTTTGCAAAATACTTAGCAATGCACTATATTGCATATAGATCCTTTCTGCAGTCTTTGTAACCACGAGTGCTCATTTAATTTACGACTACATTTTGCAATGAAAACTGAATTAATAGTTTGCGAGACAACTATGGTAAAATGATATGTGTACAGTAAGACCTCGATTTACATTGTACACTTTGTTTTGGAGTAACGTCGCTAATGTTAAGAGTACCCATGTTTCAATTTAAGTAGTTGCTGATTCAGAATGTTGTTTACAATGTCCGTACCTCTTTATGTTTAACCAAAACACTATACATAAATATTCATACTGTACAGTAGATAAGTTTTATTTCTGCTACGTAGTGTAAGCTACACGTACATCACTCTTTCTCATCATACACTATGACAGATGCTTCCTACTTCTTACACTGTGATGCAGTTATAATTCCCCACCCACTTACAGTATCACAGAGAAACATCTCTTACTTGTGGTGACTCAGCAGTTTCCTCTTCCTCTCTCCGTTAAACCCTAGTGGCCTTACTTTAGTTGCTGTGGTAACATTGCATTGGACAGAGTTATAAATGTGCCGTTGTTAACATTACCACACTTTAAATATGTTTGTGGTACAATATCAGCTCACTGCAATTCATGATTTAAATTTATGAGATGGCTTTGGCCTCTAGGTTAAACCAATTGAATAAAGTGACAGAATGTTGAGGTACTCACTGGCTGGTACTTCTTGATAGTTTCACACATATAAAAGGACGATCACATATTTGCAACACCTGATGAAGCTGGCCTAGCCAGCAAAACGTTGCACAACCGCGCAAATATGGGTTCGTCCTTTTATATGTGTGAAACTATCAAGAAGTACCAGCCTGTGAGTACCTCAACATTATGTCATTACCTTCAAAGTCTTTTATTTCAAAAAATAAGAACACCTATCTCAATGGATGTTTTACAACATTCAATTCAGGTGAGCGGGCTGTTGACATTGGTAAAGTGTTAGCTCTACCGCCTACCACAGTTCGTACAATTCTAGCAAACGCAGATAAATTTAAGAGTAGCTCACCTAACATCTCATCTGTCAATACTACAAAGGTGAATTGTACACGTCATAATGCAGTGCAGAAAATGGAGAAGATGCTTGCAGTGTGGACTGAAACACAGAACCAGCTCAATTGTCCCATAAATTAGCATTGATTCAAAACAATGCTTTATCTTTGTACAATGAGAAAACTAAAATTGTTACCAGCACTTCAACCATAAAGGATGAAGTGCTTAGTGCCAGCCATGGGTTGTTTCAGCATTTTTTAAGGCCAGGTATTTTCTACAACATAAAAATTACAGGCGAGGCAGCAAGTTACGTCATCAATGCAGAAAAGGAATTGATTCCGAAATTTGAGAAGATTGTCGAAGATGGCTACACACATAAGCAAGTTTTTATTGCAGATGAAACTGGACTTTTCTGAGGAGAAAAAATGCTGCAGAGAACCTGCATCACTAAAGAAGCAAGAACTGTACCCAGTTTCAAAGCTGCAAAGGATCGTGTGACAGTAGTACTGGCAGCAAACGCAGCTGGCGACTGTAAATGAAGCCACTACCAAACCAGCTAACCTGTGAGCCTAACAATAAGGCCTAGATTACTAGACCGCTGTTCAGGGAATGCCTTAACTGCATGGAAAGAGTACAAACTCTCCTACCCCCCCCCCCTCCGTCCAGAGGTGATAGAAATGCACGGAAATGTGAAAGTGGTTTCACTTCGCCCAAGCACCACCGCTATCTTGCAGGACCATGGCAGCATTATGTAGTTTCGTGTAAGGAATTTTTAGCATTTAAACTAATCCAAACCAACCGTCAAAGATGAGGGGAAAAGATAGGGCATGCAACTCTAGTACTTCTGATGATTGCCATATGTGCAGCACATTCTAAGTACCTAGGCAAATCTAGGTTTGGGCTGGCGCTGCTTGCTGGGCAGAGAGGAAGGGAGGCAAGCTGCTAGCTTGTCGCTCTCCCACATTTCCTATTATACTAGCTCACAATAGCCAGCATGTGTGAGATAAACAAGTTGCACGCAAGGTCACATCAAACAGTGCTTTGCAGGATTATCGTGATTTTTTTTTGTAGATGTATACAGCCTATACACGCTGCAACATCTTGGTCTTTTATGGAAGGAGTAGTAAAAATTTCAACTTACCCTTCCGTACATCTTAATGACACATGCCTGTATTGTTTGTTGAATATTGCAGTTGTTAAATGTACTAAAGCTGTTGGTTAAAATACTGCTGAAAACTAGTAAGTAGTTGGACTTGATTCCCACACTGTCGTTTCAGTGTTAGTTTATGATAAATTCACAACCTGGCATGTCGTGTGTGTGCGTGCTTCCGGCTGACCATAGGCCGTGGGCAACTGATCTGACTCAGTTTGCATCTTTTTATTTACGTCACAGTTTTCAGGAACGTAACCCCCCGCATTAACTGAGGACATACTGTATAAATAGGTGCCATGTGTAGTTTGTAGGTCACTGTGCTTCTTCAACAAACTGGTTTCTGCTCGCTAAAAATACTTTTCACTCAAGCATTTTAGCATCAGCGAAACATTTTAGTATGTGTGTTTACCATTATTTTTTTATAAATACTCTTGTTTTATCATGGTACATGGCGGAAAATAATCACGTTGGACACCACAGCATCCTATCAGAGTGCAACAGAATTACTGGTAATCACATTCTGATGGAGACATGAAGAACTATCTGCGTATTAGTTCCTATGCTGTCCACTGTCACACTGTGTAGACTGGGTACCTAGATACTCGTTTCTCACCAGTCAGCTGCCAGGTCATGATACTCCCTTGTCACTAGGAAGGATCTAGGTGCGCACTTTTTACTCAACACAAGGTCGTTCGGTCGGCCGCATGCCCTCAACTCAGTCTCCTCAGTAACTGAACTTCTACGGAGAAATATGTACCTATACAGGATGGGGCTGAATTCGACCGACAAACTTCGGGAGGTGATTCCTTATGGAAAATCAAGTAGAAAATATACAGGACACTTTATATCTAAAACTAATATTAAAGGCGGTATGAGCGCTTAATCGTGGAAAAATTTTAAAGTGTATTTTTGTAAAATAATGGAAATGAAGAGGCATTTAATAATGAAATGTTACCACCGGGACCTTGAAATACACATTAGAATCACATCAATACCTTGCGCCCTAATACAAAATAGTAGGGTGGCTACCCCTTTAATTACATGCCACTTTTCTACCATCAGGAATTACGAATGTTTAATGCGGTTTGTGTTAGAGAAGCACGTTAGAAGTAAATAAGGTCGCCTTGTTGTAAATTCGTAGGACCAACCGTTTTCGTGTAAAATTCCTAAAAAAAGTGGGCTGCAGTCAGACAGTTCCTTACTACGTAGGCAATACGGCATACACGTTTGAATGGCTGGCTGTCGTACCAACTGCTATGACTGAGGGATGGAAGAGAATGGAGGCCTAACATCTTATCAACAGCTAAAATCATTAGATACGGTAACACAATTAACTGAACAATGTCGGAGAACCGGGAAAGGAATCGGCCATGACCAGTATCAAGGGATTCAACCCATCATTCGCCTGGAGTGATTTCGGGAAACCATGGGAAACCGGAACAAGGATGGGTGGAGTCGGGAATCGAACCCGTAGATTCCTGTAACGTGATACACTTGCACCACCTCACTCGTTGACAATAATGGAGGAATATGCACATACTGTACACATTACATAAACAATTGAGTACTGTTACATTCGCAATAATTTGTCTAATATGATTTAAGTCAGTATGTGATTACAGACATACTATTTGTATTCCTCACGTTCCTGTACATGTATCTCTGTAGTCGACTAACGAGGATTACATAACGAAAACAGTGGGTCATGGGCAGTTGCGAGAAGAATCCAGTTCTGGTACCTACGTCATACTGATCAATAAACATGTTCATATAACTGGGGTATGCATTCTGGCAGTTCATATAAAAATCCGCAGTCTTTGTGACATCTCGAACAAGCAAGGTAGGACATTAAAAGTGAGGACACGAATTGGAATGTTTGTGAGGTCATCCAGAAGAACACGTAATAATTAACTGTTATGTAATCGTATTCAGTAAAAGTATTATACTCTACAATTTTTATAACGTTAAAAATTATTAGAGTACACAACAGTGAACTTTATGGATCCAAATACACTACACAATGTAATATTTTCTTGTTTATATTACAATCATTGAAGTATTTTCACAGCAATGAGTGTTTAAAAAACCCAAATTTATGTAAGGACAGACAGAAAACGGACTATTGAAGACAGATCATGACATGACGTCGTACACACAAATACTACAGTATAAAATGGAATACTACAGACGACACCAAAATCTCTGTCCAAAATAAAATAATACGTTTAATTCATGTCTTCATTAAAGTGTACTGGCCGTCCTAATAACCTTAGGCCTACATGAATAGATTACTGAGAAAATAAGTTGTGAATGTTCTCAAGTACTATGTAGAAGTGAAAATAAGGATAGTTAAGTAAGTTCTGATTCTGATAACATAGCAAAGTGCTGGAGAACGACAAACCAACGTGCAGCACACACATACGGCAAATTAAGTTCTCAATTTTGTCTATCAATTACTGATAGTTTTCACTTGCTAGCTATGCTCAGGTAGACCATTTAAATTTCAGGGGTCTCCGTGAGTTTAAACCAAATACGTCCAAAAATATTACTGAACTGTTCTGTTCAGGGAAACGTGGCGGCGGGACTTTAACACTACTGAGATTGAGGTTTTACCGGGAATTCTTAATTTTTAAACCTCCCGATGCAACATGGGAGGATTTCAGAGAGCCTTTTAGACTGGCCAGTAGGACATCCTTCCTTCATTCCTTAAGTGGTAGTCAAAAGCGCAAGACTTCGACCCGAGGCAGCTCGGTGGCTCACACACGTCCATTTGCCATCACAGTTCATGGAACAGTCCGTTCCTTGAGTCGCGTCCGTGCTTATTCTTTGCCAACTGCACTTCGACAAAGAGTATGTAAACCTCTACTGCACTTAAATGTTTTTATGCCTCGCACAAATCACTCCAGTGCTGCACTAAACTGATATATTACTTACGTACTGAGAATTCTTTATAAAAATAAAAACAAAAAATTAATTAACATTAACACTTACAAATTCTAAGTAATAAAATCGGCCCCAATATAACAAAAATACAAATACCTTTTAAATGATAACATTAACATGACCAGGATTTAAAGATTAAATGTCTGTAATGAAGAGCTCAAACCTACAAGTTACAACTGGTATTACAAAATAGCAGTTAATACACAGACAGTTCTAAAATAATTTGTTTCTTGTACTGTAACCTTGTTTATGATAACGTTATTCAACAACATTCCTCAATTCTTGTAAACGAGCGAGGTGGTGCAAGTGTATCACGTTGCAGGAATTTACGGGTTCGATTCCTGTTTCTGCCCATCCTTGATCCTGTTTCCCATAGTTTCCTGAAATCACTCCAAGCGAATGATGGGTTGAATCCCTTGATATCGGTCATGGCCGATTCCTTTCCCGGTTCTCTGACATTGTTCGGTTCTTTGTGTTACTGTATCTAATGATCGTAGCTGTTGATAAGATGTTAGGCCTCGATTCTCTTCCATCCCTCAGCCATAGCAGTTGGTACTCCAGCCAGCCATTCAAACGTGTATGCCGTATTGCCTATGTAGTAACTGTCTAACTGCAGCCGACTCTTTTTACGAATTTTACATGAAAACGGTTAGTCCTACGCATTAACAACAAGGCGTCCTTATTTACTTCTTACGTGCTTCTCTAGTAGAAAACCGCATTAAAAGTTCGTAATTCCTGAATGTAGAAAAGTGGCATGTAATCAAAGGGGTAACCACCCTACTATTTTGTATTAGGGTGCAAGGTATTGATGTTGGTGATGATGGTGGTATAAAACAATGCTCAACTTGTCATTATTAAATGCCTCATAATATCCATTATTTTACCTAAATACACTTTAAATTTTCCATGATTAAGGACTCATACCGCACTTAATAATAGTTTTAGGTACAAAGTGACATGTATATTTTCTACTTGTTTTTTCATAAGGAATCACCTCCCGAAGTTTGTCGGCCGAATTCAGCCCCACCCTGTATACTGCGGCCAGTGAAAGTATTTTTGATGGACTAACATTGCAATTTATATTCCATTTTATCAATGTTGTCTAGTTCTTTATACATTTTTGGTTATTTTGTACAGTTCTTTAAAATCATTTCGTTATATCACTGTTTTAGTTGTTCTAGAGTTCATTAAATCAGGGCTCTACCATATATGTATCCTATTTAAGTTGCCACAATTTTTTCCCTACTTGTCGCAGTATTCTGCTCTTGATAATATTTGTGTGTGGTATTTCCTGAGATGTCAATTCTAGCAAACTATACTTCATATCTTCATTAGAAATTTTAATTTTTTTAATATCCTTTTTGCTGTATTTAAAGGTATAATATAATATTTATTTTATCACACTGTAGCATTGCAATATTACAGTTTATTTGGTATTTTGTTGCAGAAGTTAAATTCAGGCATTTATAATTTACATGTAAATTATTTTTGTAATATTGTAGCTAGATAAACGGAAAGTACTTTTTTTTGTGTAACTATTAAACATGTTTCCAATATGTTTATCTACAAAAAAAACGCTTCAAATTGTGTTTTTGTGATTTAAAAAATGCATGATTCCCTAGCTCCTTAAAAGTGCAAAAAAATTACTTTTTCACTTTGCTGTATCGTAATCATAAAACTAAGCCATAGAAACCTTCATTGGATAGTACCATGAACTTTCCACAATCAAAATAACAGGGTCATCTCTTGAAGTCTCATTGAAAAATGCATTCTTCGAAAACATTGCATGCTAGTTTAGTCCTTCGCGCCTAGAGGCGATGCGGTTTTAGACAGACGTATTATGTTCGACTTATTACCTTTCCCATTTCTGTGCCCCATACGTAAAGAGAAAGCTACAGTCCTTTAACTCTTAATGGTCTCTGTTTCGGAAAAAGAAGGGAGAAAAATGCAGTCACACATTATAACAGTTCAGAAAAGCCTAGAATTCAGTTAGGGTGTAATCAATAATTTTATGGCCGGTGGGCCTTGTGCAGGGGTATCATTAGCTTTGTTTTGTGTTCTGGTTTTTTCCAGTCTGTTTTGGTGTTGTTTCATGGTTTCTGTGCAGTAATTTTTCAATTATGCTCTTAGAGCGGTCAGTGGTATTGTAATCACGGACGTTAGCCCAGCCAATAGGAGCGTGGCTTGTGGTGATTTTTGTGACCCCGCCACCATGTTTAGTACAAAACAAGATGCTGCGTAGTATGGTCGGATTGTGGGGCTGCTGCCCAAATTTTCAACTTTAATAATGTAGTTAAGAGAATAAACCAAGACACCGAATCAGACGGTTGTGTTGCGGGGCTGTGGCCAAAATTTATTATGAAGTCACACAGGGATTGCAAACATAACGTATACGGGCAGTACCGAGGCTTTTTCTTCTATATAATTATTTTTTCGACATCCTTCTGGATTCTCCACCAAATTATTCCACTCGTACATGTAGGTCATGAAGTGGAAGTTTCTCTTCTAAATTAACACAGCATATGAAGCTACAATGCTTGCAGTTTTCCTTTCAAACTTTAAATCCTTGTGAACTTGTGCTGCATTTTGATACTGACTTTTTTCAGTTAACGAGGTTCACCGCGAGAAGATCAAAAGTTTGTAAGACTTAACTAATGTAAAGGCAATTTTAATAAACAGGGAACCTTTTGGAAATTCGTGTTTCATTTCTTTCTAAATGAGTTTAGGGAAAATAGAGTTGAAGTAAACAGAAAATTTTATGAAATTAGAGAATAGTTGGCCCAGAGTGTAGTAGGTGTTGAGGGTTGCAGTTCAGAAAGTAGCAGAACAAAATTGTCAGGAAGTACTATCAACTAGAGATGGCAGGAAACTGGAGGAAAATGTGCAATAAATGCAAAACATGCTGTGCAACAACTTTTCACACTTAAAACTGTATGCAGCCTTTTAAGTAATTGGGAGGTAAAAAACCAGAGATGGGAAATGGAAAGAGCTTTTCATTAGACAAACAAAACATTTGACAAACAAGAATACAGCAGAGTATGTGAACAGTGGGGGGTACAAGTGTGGCACAAAGGTGCAGTGAAGTTTAAATGTATAGAGGATACAATGTGCTGTTGGGAACGAGTGGATGAGAAGACTAGTGGTGGAGGGAGAAACTGGGCGTGGTAAGGATCACATACAAATGGGAAGGGGGGGGGGTTTAAGAATGAGGCAGGGATAAAGTAAAAATAGGTCAAAAGTAGTGGTAAAACTGGAATGAACTGCTGAGAAAATTTCATGTTAATGTAGTTTTTTTTTTTTTTTTTTTCCTGAAAATTTTGAAGAGTATGTTTGGGACTTGGTTGTGCCTTGTTTATAAACATATTTTGTTGTTTAGTCAGATATCAAGTGCTTAACAGATTGCTTTATTGATAAATTTTATTTGGTTGGGGAGGGTTGGAATCTTTTTTGAATTTTTTGTAATGGCTATTCGCAACTGGATTTGGGGAATTCGTCAGGGCAGACATTCTGCAACCGTTTGATTTTTACTGCCAATTAATCTCACACTTTTAAAACAACGTAATATACTCACACGTACTTATTTTTTGCATAGATGGCTTTATATTTTGGATTTTGTTTTACTCTGTAGTTGTAGTTGCCAGGCAGAGCCACAACACAGGTAGGAATTTACAGTGGCATTGAGTACAGTAAGGAACCTATGAGTTTTGAGTTTTATCTTTTGCAGTAGAAACAATTATTTTATTTTATTTTGAATTTGAATGTAATTTTTATAAAATGATCAGTTTTGACATTTTAAGCATCTGGTTTCTGTCACCTTTGATTTCAGTGTCTGTGAGTTGGTTTTTTTTTTGTATTGTTTATAATGTGTACATGCCACTCTGTCGTTGGTCCAAAGAGTGTGCCTAATGTGTATTGTTTTTTGAAGTGTTGACAGTAATTATGTTTGTGTGTGACAATGCTAGTTTTCAAGACATGTACAGTCAACTCCTGATTAACCGCACTAATGGAGGGGACTGATGCCTCGGATAATCCAAAATAGCGGATAAGCCACTTTTATTCTTTCTGAGATCTCAGTAAAAAGAAAAAGGTCAAATTCATTCCTGCAATAAGGCAGCAATTTAATACAGTAGACTCTGGATTATTTGTATTGATGAGTAGGGGGTGTGCGCTAATAATCTAAAAACAAATATAATAAAAAAATCACAAATATCTTATTAATCCAAGATAAAAATTTTGTTAATCCATGCATACTCGGAGCTAATTGTTCCGCCTGCTGGAAAAGACTTGAATCTTCTTCAAGTCTTCCAAATAACATGTTCGTGAACATTATGCGAGTGAACATAGTGTGTATTTATAATTAACCAAACATATTTTTCAGAAAAATGTTTTTCAACGTTGAACAGATGCTAATGCTTTTAGGTCGTGTTTTCTTGGGTTTGTTTCTTTTTGGGGTTTTAGTTTCTTTAGTTTCTGTTGTGGGGTTTTTTTTTTTGAGTTTTGAGTTGGGGCCTGAGCAGTGTGTCTGTTTGCCCCTAATTGTTATGAACCTCGAGGCTGGCTTCGGCCGCCTCTTTACGAGAGAGGGATCGCCCC
>PNEQ01081993.1:0-32261 GCA_003012365.1 Medauroidea extradentata | reverse complement strand
TTTAAAATATTTTATTTGATGACAGTACCTTATTTGGTGATAGTACCTTATTTGGTGATAGTACCTAATTTGGTGATACCTTATAGGACAATATTAATGTCGTTAAATATAGGTTAGAATCATGTTTGACTATATTACGTTATCATAGAATCTGAAGCATTGGTTTGAACATTTAATTTTAATTTTTTAAAACATGTCTGCAACTACCCTTTAAAAAAGTGGTTCAAAACGCTTAAATTTTTGTGAATTTCATAAAAGTTTACAAATTCGTGGTCATAAACTATATTACAAATGTGGTTATCAACAAATTCTCCTGTATTTTGAGATTAGAATGCAATATATAGAATATTACTTACTTCAAGCAGGCAGTTCAAAAATTATTATTTTCATTTATAATGCGCGCACACTGATATATTTCATGTGAAATTCAACACACCGTTGCTTTCCGTTTTGCACGAACTAAACATTAAATAACATGGCGTCATCACTTGTACTGTAAGAAACTAGACAGCCTGCGCTATCTCTCGGTTGAATTTGAAACCTTTTCGTGGTCACCTAAAGTAGTGAGCAAAGAATTGAATTGTATCACCAACTTAGGTATGTCACCAAATAAGGAGCCTTTACCCTATTTTACGTGAGTCTTACTATTACAACATCTTGTTCAGCCATCTTATGTGTGTCATTTTCGTTACGAGCAAAGTATGATATAAAATATTTTAAAATTCGTTGGGCTGTAGTTTCTTTCAGTAGCGTTGGAGTATATTTTATGTGGTTCTTCATGCAAGTATTTCCAGGGTCACCAGAGAAGGCTTCTAGAACTTCTGTTGGTAAGACATTCTCTGGTGTTCCCCGTGTCCACATACCAAGCCCTAGTTTAGATGAGCAGAGCAAATGTAACCTCAAAATTAACCCTGAGATACATAACCTTTATTATTAAATCGCTGAGGTAGGCTATATCATTTCACTATTGATGTCAGTTAGTCCACGTTTGCACCATAAAGTTGCGTGGTGTTGCAGATAGAAAAGTAATGAGTGAGAATGATATATTTTGGTCAGCGCTTAACATCGAGGTCTTTAGCGCTGGTGAGGGGTGACATTGAGTGTGGAGCAGCGCCGGAAAGAAAGGGTGGGGGAAACGGGAGATCCCCGAGAAAACCCGCCGACTAACGGCATCGTCCGGCACGATTCCCACGTCCGAAAATCGAACCCGGATCGCCTTGGTGGGAGGCGAATGGTCTGACCGTTCGGCCACCGCGGCCCCCGAGAGAAAAGTAGTAGCTGCGTATGGCACTTAATAGCATCAGTATATCGTGTGCTTAAAGTACCATTATTGGATTCAGTGAATTTGGTTTATGATTGTCGTGTGCTGGTCGTACGTGTTCTTGGCGTGACTTATGTTCAGCTAATCAGTTCCAAAACAAATTTATGGTGCAGCTCAATCTCACATTAGGTTATCAAATTATTTTCATTTTTTATGTACTTAAATATTACCGAGTGTTCACAAGTTTGTTATATAGCAACTACAGTGGCTAGAGCCGTACTATTTATAAGTAAGAGACAAATCAGTTATAACGGAAAATAATACTCGAAATTGTTTTCTTTCAGATAAACTATGAAGAGTCAGAACTCGACCAGAAGTTATAACGAAGTTAAGAAAAAACTTGATAAAATCGTTGGTCAAAGTAAGATTATAGTTAAATTCCGTTAATATTTAACTCATGTTTAAAATGTGTTAAAACAACCATAACATTTGTAAACAGTTTATCCGGCTTGAGGTTTTTCTCTTTTTTATATCATGGCTTTGACGTAAATTCGCTCGAGCTTTTTAACATACTACTCTAAACTGGATTGAAAATGTTTAAGTATCGTTTTGTTTTCAACCGTTTCGTTACAAATGTAAGCATGGTAAAATGCTGGTATATGTTGATCTATATCGAACCTTTTTGCTTTTTAGATATCGACGTGATATTTAATACAAGTTTATTCTTACTTAAATATTTTAAAGTAAATTCACGATTTTTCGAAATTCGTCCTCTAAAAGGGAAAAGGAGTGATCAGTGTTGATTCCGATAAATCTGCGATTTTGCTCAAACCCGATTCGCTAGCCTCGTGATTTTCATATTATCGCTTCAATAAAAGACTCGCAATAAAGTTCAAAAATTGATGATAGTTTTTTCAGACGGTTTTACGGACGATGACGCAAAACCCTTAATTTACTATTCAGGCCATTTCTTAATTAAATATGCAACTCAATTGTAAAATTTTAACGTGTATTGTACTGAATATTCGCCATATCTCAAATCCAACTGAATACAGTAATTAAATGCGTACTTGAGGTAACCTCGCAATATAAAACTTCATCATCTAACGTAAAATACCAACATTTAAGAAGCCATCAGCATCTTCTCAGATAAAATCTGTAGTCAGGTAATTAAAATGTAGTCAGGTAATTAAAACGCGATTCTAACACACGTATTTTTTTTTTTTACAGAATATGATACGGGGCATTCAAAATTAGCCACACAATTATTTAAAAACTATATTTTATTAAATGGCAATAATGTACAGACCTTTGTGGTTTTTTAATATGTACCACAAATATCATTCTCGGAGATATTTAGTTCCCGCCAAGCATGTTAACAAAATTAAGTGATTATTAAAAACTACTTTTCGGATACAACAGAGTCTCCTTAATCCGAATATTCTGATAGTTCGAATTAAGAATGCGAGTAATACCATACGTATACAAAAATAAAAATACAAAATCTAATTTTAATACATGTTTACACTATAATAAATAAAGTGATCAAGTGTGACACCTGATATATTATTTACAGTATATTCTGTAATATGTACCAACTTGGACAAATTAATTATTATGGCTTATTAATTTCTGTAGGTTTTAGGTTTACTATACCTTTGGTTAGTTTTAAAACATGGTAATCTGAACAAGCCTCAGGCCCAATTAGTTCCGGATTAGCGGGACTCCTATGATAAGTTTTATTCAATACACAGAAATAAGCATCCGCTGACTTAAACAAAGCAAATATTAGCAATTGCTAATAGATTGTTGACATTGTAACAGTGCGAACAATTTTACGAACGTTTACAAATAGTAACATTAAAATGTAAAGAGAGTGGGCTTTATATATCGTCGACAGCGAGGTCATTAGAGACGGAAATGCACAGCTAGGTAAAATGACAGAAGCTGGGAAAGGGCCGTGTTAAGGCGGCCGCCTACCCCACGCTTCAAATGCGTTGCAGTGTGCTCGTAAATAGGTTCTTTCTACGAAAATATTCCACGTGTGCCCATTGTGCCAACGTACGAAAAGAAAGGAAACTTCAGACAAGGTCGGAACCTCAATGTTAAGACGTCACGCTCATTAAAAACACCGTTTCTAAGCCCTCCAACATGGCTAAAAACGGCCTTTTCAGACTTCGGTATTTCAAAATGTACTAACGGGGTGTATGTGAAACTCAGATTGCGACCTGCGCTGAACTTAGTTGCAGACTTTCCACCAATAAAATTATATGGTCACCGCTTAATGTCCCATAGTAAAAACCGTTCGGCGGGAAGCTTGCACGCTAGTTCAGAGCTTTGCTCGTTGAGGCGACGCGGCATTTGATGCGCGCTTCAAGGCCGACCTTACTGCTCCGTCGCTTTTGAGCCTCTCAAACGCAAGTAGGTGGCGCCTCACCTCAGTTTTCGACGTCTTTTTTAATTTTTATATTTGTACCGGATATTTTTTTTCTTATTTTAGATATAAATTGTGACTAAATCTTCCTCTTCAAAAATTTTTTTTATCTCATAGTTTTCGCGTAATAAGTCGTAAACGTCGAAATTTGCACTTGACAGTTTTATGTACGCCACTCAAACCAACTGACATACCAAACCGAAAAAATAACAGTGCTGTAGGCTATGAAATGACACATATAAAACAAAAAATAAAATATTTTTGTATTTAATAAAAAAAAATTCTGAATATTAAAATGAAAATTTAAAAATTAATTTTTTTTAAATACAAAAATGTATTTATTTTTGTTTTTATACATGTAAAATCATAGACTACAATATTGTTATTAACTGTGAATTTTTTCTGTTTGGTATGTAATTTAGTTTTAGAGGTATACAAAAATCCGTAAAGTGCAAATTTTGACGTTTAAGATACACTACGCGAAAACTATGAGAGATACAACGATTTTCTGAGAGGAAGATTTAGTCACAATTTACGTCCAAAATAAGAAAAATATATATGGTACAAATATAACAATATAAAAAGACGCTGAAAACTGAGATGAACCGCGCCCTTAAGGAACCATCCCAGCATTCACCTGGAGCGATTTCGGGAAACCATGAAAAACTGAAATCTGGATAGCAGAAGTGTAGGAATCGAACCCGGGTCCTCCCGAATGCCAGTCCAAAAGTGTTACCGTTGCGCCACCTCGCTCCGTGTAAAGGCATAACTTGCCGAGTAGTTTTCTTTCAACACTCAAACAGCTCGTAGAAAAATATCGTGCAGGAAACAGTAAAATAACGTTCTGACGTTTCAGATCGTGTGACGATTCCTAGTACGCACGGACACATTTCCTGTACAAGAAAGAAACCATGTGTACATGAAGGTGAGGCAAGCCATCCTACCAACTGGCATCCTATCAAACTGGGCAATGAGTACACACTGCCAACTTTATTGTACAAGAAGGTTGAATGCAGATGTGATAACTGCATTTAGGGTTATTAGAATTATATTTGTTACGTCTGAAACCAAACAATTATAAAAGGTAAAGATGTGGTGAGACGGGTCTTGGTTACGTGAAATAATTCAGGCAAACTTCTTTCGTTTACTCCTAAATTTTTAAAATCAAAATGCTAATACTTCTGTAAGCGAACGCATACACATTGTTTACATTACACTTTTGCAAGAAACGCAACGTAAAACAGAACTGTCCCTATCCCTTGTATGCAAGCCACAAATCAGCCCTGTGGGATTCACACACCATAAATTCAAATGTCGAGGTGGAACAAGATATTCGCCTCCGTAAAAAGAATGTTCTTTTTTTTTTTATCAGTAATTATGTAAAAATGGTTTGGCCGATGGTTGCTTACCTGAGCTAATGTTGCTTGAATTGATGTTCACAGACTGGCGTAGTGCTGACGTCATAGGCACGATCCGTGGGCGTGTCATTTTTGTACCCAGTTCCTGGACGTGCAAAAAAAAAAAAAAAAAATACATATATGTCTTCAGGCAATAATAATATGCTTTCAATACCCACTGACATTTCCAAATGTGAAAATATTGCCAACAAACAAAAGTTTGTAGGAAAATAAATGAATGAAAATTGGCGTGCAGTCTTCCCGCCGACAACGCGCTTGTACGAGAATTTCAGAGGTGACTGATAGTTTGTGATGTATTCTTAAAGGCGAAGGTGTACTTTACAAGCCTATACCTTTTAAAACATTCTACGCCAAGACTTACCTACCTAAAAAAAACAACAAAAGCTCCAGTTTTCGTAATTTTCGGCCGCTAGAAAATAAGCTTTAACGAGTAGTAGTGAATTTGCATTGGCAATACACACGTGTAACGTCCTTAAAATGCTATTCTTAACGTACTTCGCTCATGTGCGAGAAGCAGTTTTCGAACAATCTGCTAACGGCCGAAGATATGCACACAGCTCGGTGGCCAGGGTAGACGGCGCCCTTAAGAGTGATCACGTGGCAAAAAATTCATATTTTTTATATTTGCACAGCACAGTGTTCGTTTTATAGATGTTACTTGTGACTACAATTCCCCCTTGTAGTAATTTTTTAGCTCTCATTGTCTTCCCATAGCAGCATGTCAAAGTCAGAATTTGCAAGTTACGGGAACATAGGAATAACTAAAACCAAGTGACGTACCTGAATGAAATAATTTGCACAGAAACTAGACCTTATGGGCAATATGCTAAAGAATCTAAAAACTCACAATCAAATTCTTCTGTACTTTTTTGAAAAATCCGAAAATGATGGAAATTTACGTCATTTATGTCAATTATTAAAAAAGACAAAAGGCCTTTGTTGTGTGTTTTTAAATCTTTTATGATATTTGCTCATAACATGTAATTTCAGTGTAAATTATTTCGTTCGGGTAAGTCACTTGGATTTAGTTATTCCTATGTTCCCGCAACTTGAAAATTCTGACTTTGACATGCTGCTATGGGAAGACAATGAGAGCTAAAAAATTATTACAAGGGGGAATTGTAGTCACAAGTAACTTCTATAAAACGAACACTATGCTGTGCAAATACAAAATTATTAATTTTGACCACTGAACACACTTAACGACCCTTTGACAGACAGGTGAAATTATTTTAAATTATCCGATTGGGTGTTGATCACTTTTCACATAAAACGCGCTACAACTTCATTGCAGCGAGTTCGTTTACTCATTTTTTTTTCTACGAAACTATGGGTCGGTCCCCGAATTTTCGCATGTGGGAACCGTGCCGGACGATGCCGCTGGTCGGCGGGTTTTCTCGGAGATCTTTAGTTTCTCCGCCCCCTCATTCCGGCACCGCATTGTGCCAACGTACGAAAAGAAAACACACTGCGGACAAGGGCGGAACGTTATTACGGCACATTGCTAACTAAAACACTGTTTCTAAGCCCGCATAGCTGATAACGGCCTTTTTACACTGCCGTAGGTTGAAATGCACTAACCTAATGAATGCGAAACTCAGATAAAACTGTGCGATTAACTTTGCTGCAGACTTTCCAGCAATATAATTGTATGGTTACCGCTGAAAGTCCCTTAGTAGTTGAGTGTTTTACTCGTTGTGTCGATGCGGGTGTTTTAATACGCGCTTCAAGATTGCCCTTACATCTCCATCACTCCTGAGCCTTTAAGGGCGCGGTCTACCGCAATTTTCATCACCATTTTTTTATTTTTTATCTGTACCAGATATTTTTTTTTCTTATTTTAGACACAAAATGTGACTAAATTCGGCTCTTATGATTTTTTTTTTATCTCTCATAGTTTTCGCGTATTGGCTTGTTAAAGTCATATTTTGAATGTTTCAGTTTTAACGACTACACTAAAACCAACTGATATACCAAACTCAAAAAAATCACAGCGGATAAGTCATTGCAGGCTACAATGACATGCTCATAAAATTAATGAATAAAAATTATTTGAATTTTAAAAAATTGCTGAAACTGAAAATAAAAATTAAAAATATTAAATAGGTTTTTTAAAAATACTAATAATTTTTATTCTTTAGTTCTATGAGGATGCCGTTATAGCCTGCAATGTCTTAATTCACTGTGATTTTTTTTAGTTTGGTATATCAGTTGGTTTTAGTGCAGTCGTTAAAACGGAAACATGCAAAATATGACTTTAACAAGCCACTACGCGAAAACTATGAGAGATAAAAAAATTTCATAAGAGCCAAATTTAGTCAAATTTTGTGTCTAAAATAAGAAAAAAATATCTGGTACAAATAAAAATTAAAATAATGGTGATCAAAATTGCGGTAGACCGCGCCCTTTACACGCAGGCAGGCGGCACCCTTAGACCGGGTTACACGGAAGTAAATAGCGATATTTACATTCACAGTACTCTCGCAGTCTCGCAGTGTTAGTTTACGCTATCTTGTATTTTACGTTTGAGGCACGGATACGGGGAAGGCGATAAGTCGAATTTAACACATCCGTCAAACACCTCATCGCCTCTAGGCGCGAAGGACTAATCTAGCGTGCAGTGTTTTCATAGAAACAGTTTTTCAATGGGACTTCAAGCTAAAAGTTCAATGCAGGTTTCTATGATTTAGTTTTCCGATTACGGTTGATATTTTTTCAGCTACAGCAACGTGGGAAGCCAATTCTATCACTTTCGGAAAGCTTGGAAACTTTGTTTTTATTTCGCGGATGGCATATCTACAATCATAGGGACACAGTTTGAAGTGTGTCTTATTTTCGTAGATGAACTCATTGGAAACCCTTTTTAACAGTTAAACAAGAAAAATTTCTTACCAGACCATGCTACAGCACGTTTCACGCGTCCGGACCAATAACTCAAAGGAAGCTATTACTATTGGTAAACAAGAAAGTTGATATATATATATATATATATATAAGCTATAGAAGCTGTGACGGTACTTGAAACTCTCGAAACTTTCATTGTTTACAGTGTTGCACAGCTAGCGTAATAAATATGAATGAGACTAATTCAGTATCAAATTAAAAAAAAATATATATATATATATATTTTTTTTTTGCAATATCTTTTGATAGTCAGTGTCCGATAATTTAAAATTTCGTATCATTTATACACGTCTACTACGAACCTTGGTATAAAAGTATCAAAGCCGACATTTTCCTTTTCAGGTTATCATTCATGTGTGTTTTGATGCATGTGTATCTCTACAGAAACAATAGTATACTATCGTAACAGTAGCTATGATGATGGCTACTATCGTGTAAACAAGGCTGTACTGTCATACGATACGCAGACGAAGGTGATGTGTTAATCCAACTCTAGCTTAATACAGAAGAGAGAGGCGGAAGGAGAAACTTCCTGTAATGATTATTCCCACGCGGTAAATTGCTAGCAGATATTTGCGCTCCAGTAGAACAAGAAACATTTATTGTTATGTCGGGTTTATGAACTACGCAACGACGCAACAAATAAAATTAAATGCCTACAATCGTGTTTACTTAAAAAACACAAGGTATGGATGCATTCAAGAACACAACGCAAGAGTCAAATTCCAACTTACGTTTCGCCTAGCGTTTACGCTTCGTATATTGACAGTTTATCTGCAAAACAATTTCAACCAAGTTGAAATTACCTTTAGAGCGATTAGATTTCGTCATTTCGGTACACATTTGTTTGTGAACGTTTTGAATGTGATTTACCTAGTTCTTTATTACTGAGACGGGAATGCCGTCTGCGCAGAATAAATGTAAATAAAGAAATTAATTTACAATACGTTATCGTAACGGGAGTACAGCGACAGAAACTACATTTTGCCGTTTCAGAATTTTAAGTTGTAATTTCGGCTACGTCGTGTCGCATGCGATAATTTCAAAATGCTGAAGTTTTTTTGCACTCACTTCCGTTCGCGAGTACGCAAGTGAATGTTTAAGTGAACACGAACAGTGTCCCAATTTGTGGTTTAGTAACAAGAAATTTGGTACTGTTAAATTGCTGAACATTTCGTATTTTAAAGTCTTCGTCGTATATGAAGTACTAAGCCAACGAATACATAATTTTAGTGCAGGCCTACTAAATTAAGACGTGCAAATTGTAACACGCACACAGTTTGCACTGGGGCCAATTCTAATTGATTTCGCACAATATGAACAGACGACACAAGTAGCAATTTTACTTGGTCATTTGACACTTAGTTAACCCGAAGTAAAACTGCTTAGGTAAAATTTTGATTTCACGAAGCCTTTATTCCGTATTGAACTCTAAAATACCACACATACACGAGTAACTTACTAGATTTAAACACAAGCGTATGACCGAATAGTTATTTGTACCCAAGTCGAAACTTCTCCGGCAGTTTACAAGATGATATAGTTTCTTACATACGTACACAAAATATATGCGGTTTTGATGTGGGAAAACAATTCTGCTGTCCATATATAAATCAAACGCTAGTTAACGTCTTGTGTATTCTGCCTTAAGCGAACACTATTTTAGCTTCTCTTCTTTCAGTCTTGTGAAATAACCAACTGCGCTAATGCCCCGCAAGTCATACGTCAATACGCTTAGCTATTAGCTATACTGCTAAATTATATTTATAGTTATATAAATTAAGTTAATAATGCTAAATATATGCACACTTGTAATGCAAGACGTATGTAATGGAAATATAAACCGTCATACGTTGATGGGGAAGTCTCAGTACATTGTCTTGATCATAACAATAACATAAATATCGGATATCACATTTAAATATCGGGAAATACTGTATAAGTGCTGCTTTCGACTGTTTCGTATGCAATACACGTTCTATAAAAGCCACTTTGTAACTAACTCAATTTTCAACCCGGTGAGATGCACATACCTGTTAGACATGAGTACACAACTGATCCCGATGAACTGATCAAAGAAATAAGTTAGATCTAACCGAATACGTGTGCGCGTGATAAATGGAGAAGTAGTGAGCAACAAGCCCGAAGATAGCCGAACATTAACTCGTGTAACATCGGTTTGTTGAAATGTACGTTTTTATTATTACTTGTTTTAACGAAATCCCTAGAGATGATCAGAATGTGTAGCAATGAAGGTAACTTTGATTCAAAGGATGTTGTATTATTCCTATCTATAATAACCGAATTTCGAAGATGCTCTTGTTTTCATTTTAAAATGTTTTGTGGGTAGTAACGGAAGTATTTAGACAGTTTCAACTTGGTCTTCTCGTGTTATGTTGATTTATGCGTTCCAAATACTACGTAATCAATTTAATATTGTTACTTAGATTTCAAATTCGATGGAACGAAAGTTGGAGTCTTCGAAAGAACCAGATGTTTAGATGTAATGACAACGTGAAGTTTACTAACTTTCTGAAGAATCTGATCTTGATTATTCGGATGCTGAGAAAGAGGATTTAGAGAATGTAAGTCACAACAGAATAGTAAAAGGTAAAGGGTTGGAATCAAGCTACCTTACAACGAGTGGAAAGAAGTAGAAAAAAACCTGGTTTAGATTTCTTCCAAGTGTTGTGCATTTTAATGAAATACGTGATTGTAGCTGTCACCGTGAACTTGATAAGCTTTCAACAATAAGAGAAGTGTATGAAATTGTGAATAGTAATTTTTAAAGTACGAGTATCATAGTGTACATAAAAAGTTGTTAGCATTTCGAGGTAGATACCTTTTTCGGCAATATATTCCGAAGAACCCAGCGAAATATGGCGTGAAAACCTATGCCTAGGTTGGTGCCAAGGTAGCCTACGCCCAAAATTTTGAAAATTATATAGGCAAACCACCTGATACGTCATTTGAGCACAGCGGTAAACAATGTAGTTTTACGATTAGTGGAACCAGTGGTGTGCCGAATGGAGGGGAAGTGGGTGGCTGGGTCCAACCCCCACTCCCATAGAACTATGAAGTCATTTACCAAAATTGTACTTGTCGGCCTCCGTAGCGTGGTCGGTAGCATGCCGGTCTACGGTGTGAGAGGTCCTGTGCTCGAATCCCAGCACGGACGTGAATATTTGTGACGTTTTCTTAGGTTTAGATAATTTGTAAAGCCGTCCCATATTAAGGCCATGCTCTATAGTATCTACAGGTTTTGTGATATATTTTTTTTTTAACTTAAACGAGAACAGATATCAAAAATCTGTCTGGCAGTTTTGTTTGAAATGGTTTCTGCCATCATAGTTTTTTTTTCAAAGCAAGAAATTATACGGTTTTGATTAAAAAGTCAATTAATCAGAACTTCGTTAATTACATAGTTAACCAAAATCATGGTATTTACTGCCCTGAAAAAATCAGCCAACATGGAGAAGACGCGTTTTTTAAAAAAAACTGCTAGCTAGATTTTTTATATATGCTGTTCACTATAAACTGAGCACTGAGCATAACTTTTAATAAATTAAAAATATGTTTAATTGGGCCAATATGTGTTAACTTTTGAAAGTGTTGAAACTACTACACTGGTTTTTAGTTACAGAAAAGTATTCATATTAAAAACAGTAAAGATGGCTGCAAAAGGGCCGAAAGAAAACTTTGTGCAGTACTCACTTTATCGAGAACGGCCTATATCTGCTCTCGTTTAGACATACAAATTATTATTGCTAAAAAAATTAGAAACTAGGTAACTTAAGCCTAATGGCTTAAAACCGAGGGACGTAAATAAACCTTCTCAAATATACCAAATGTATTATTTATACCTAGTTATTAAAGCCGCAACTTACAACGAAATATACCGTGCGAAATGGCGCAACGTTAACAGATTGGACTGGCATTCGGGATGACCCGGGTTCGATCCCCGGCTAAGGCAATCCTGATTTCAGATTCCCATGGTTTCCCGAAATCACTCCAGGCAAATTTTGGGATGGTTCCTTAACAAAGGCCATGGCCGACTCCTCTCCCAGCTCCTGTCCTTGTATCAAGCTGTGTGTCACCGTCTGTAATGACCACGCTGTCGACGAGACGTAAAGTCCAAATTCTTTACTTACTTTACAACGGAATCTGTGACGTATTCAGTTTCTTATTGTCTATTTAAAAGCGCCCTTGTCTAAAAGTTTACAGGCAAAGTGTGAAAAAAAGGGGGGGGGATAATAATGTATGGCATGATTTTACTTTTTGTACCTTTTTCTTTTTTGTAAAATATATTATTATCTCGTGGTTTCTTGTATTTCAACTCCGACCCTACAATCTAATAGCGAAGAGAAATAACGATACAGGTCTGCGGACGAGCATAAATAACGGTCATCACATTACACACTGAATTTCATACACACATCTCTCACGATTTGAATTTCACAACTCAATTAAAAAATACGCTGCAGAATTTATATTTTGAAATATACTAAAATTTTGCGACAGAAAAACAAAATCATTACAACTTTTTTTTTATTTATTTATTTTTTTTACCAAATTCACAGCACTTTCAATTTCTGCACTACGAGGGATGAACGTTTAAAAAAGTGATCAACCACAAAGTAAACGGTTGACCAACTTAACCTGTTAAATTGCTACCTGTAAGTCATAACTCATCTGAAGACAATGCCTAAAAGTCTGCAAGCACCCTACAGGTTGTTAAATTACATAATTTCAAAACAAGACTTTATGTGATGTATTAAATCTTTTTCTTAATGCAAATGCAACAGCGACACATTCTTTTATTTACATTTCTTATACGCAATATTCCCTTCGTGCTTCTCTTTATGAAATTTGAACACTGTACCTATGTTGTGTTTGGACATGTCTACTGGTTGCGCACCAATTAGCGTTTTTCGTCTGTTAACCCTGCTATCAAGCATGTTTAACTATTATGTGAGTTTGTGTAAGTTATTAGACGCTTGAAAATTTACTCCCATAACTGTATAAACGTTTCAAGCTGAAATCTTACCTACCCATGCTAACCTTGTGACCATCACATCTAGAGAGCCGAAAAAATTGTAAATCATATGTAATTTTTTTTTAAATACATAGGTCCTATTTTTTAATAAAAATAGTTGAACATTTTAAAAATTATATATATGCCTGGATGTTTGCTAACTAGTATCATAGTATTTTCTTTGCAAGAAACACTGCAGTGAACTTTTAGAGAGAAAAAAAAGTGGCATGCTTTTAATACAAGTTTCATCGCCACATACCATATAAACTCATCACTAGCAGTGTCAACGAGAAGCTTCAGAGGTGTCTGTCTCATGTAAAAATTCCACTTTTTGACAGCAGTATTTACAATCCTTTTTACAACTGTCATCATGGAATAGACAATGCTTTCCTTTACAACAAGTGATATTTACACAAACACACTCGGCTGGCTTTCAAACTAAACTGTGCAGTATATCAAAATGACAAGTATTTTTCTGTTGAAATTTGTACACACGACAGTCTTCAGAACTGTAAAAAAAACTGGAATTCTCATGTGAGACAGACTGTATTAAGGTAATTAAGATCGTTAACCATAGATAAGAGAGAGAATAACCTTGTTTTTTTGGAGAGTGTCTTCAATATAAGTGTGTAGTTTAAAACCAGGACTCCACTTACATGCAGACAATCTAGACGGCAGCCTAAGAACCTGAACCACAAACAAATAACGTACCAATAAATAATACAATTTTATCTTAAATTAGCCTGAAGAGAAAAAAAATCTTTACATACCGTGGTTTCTTATATTAATTAAAATATGTATATATTTTCTATAACGCTAGTTTTGTGAGTGAATTTCTAAAACTTCCCGTAGGAGAGCCTACATGAGGTGTGAGTGATTTCGCACCACACGCTCAGCCTAAGGATCTGCAATTCGTAATACAGCTCTGTACATGATACGGTGATATGCAAGTTATTTTTACGATAGTAGCAATTGTTCTGAACAATAGAGGGCAAAACCACAAGTGTTCTAAAACAAAAAATCATAATCTCAGATACGCGTATTTCACAACTAAACGAACAGCGTACAGTAAAATATGATTTTGTACAAGAAATTCAGAATAGAACACAGAAAAAAGAATCTTTAACAGCTGGGTCAACAAGCTTTGGAACTTGGTTTTTCCATTTATGATCTTTGATTGGTGATAGCCACGTGCATCCCGATGAAGCTAGATTGTATGTTAATTAGATGATAAGCATGTGTTAAACTAGAGTTTCCCACATTATTTTTTAACAACGCAGAATTTATACATATATTAATTTAAATGACTAGTATTGCTATCTAAATAACTATTTATTCTTGGTTCATAACGTGCTGGGAGTTAGGCCTTAACATTAAATTAAATTTAAGTTACAGATTTTGTGTTGTACTTGATACAAATGCAATTATTTAACATTTTACATTTAAATGCACTATTGCATAAAAAAAACATATAAACAAAAGGGTCAAGGTCACCAAGTAGTAGGATAATGTATGTTTCAGGACACTGGATCCTGGCTGTGGATCAGTGGATCAGTCCGCCATCTTGGATTACACCACGGCGGCCATTTTGTTGTGCACAGCGGCCATTTTGTCGCATATTTCATGTCACATATGTCATAATATGTCACATCATGTCACATCTTATGTCATATACTGTCACATATGTCATATATCACATTATGTCAAGTGTTATATGTTATGTCTTATGCCATATGTTATGTCATATGTTAAGTAATATGTCATGTCACATCATCCATAATGTATTGTCCTCCATCATGTTTCCAGCAGTCAGTAGTTCGAGAGAATTCCCCCCCCCCCCCTCCAAATTTCACTGAGTCATCGTCTGCTGGAGAGGGCATGTTTGTTTCCATCATTGGTTACTAGGCGGCCATGTGTCGCAGTTCGTTTCCATCATTGACAGCTAGGTGGCGCTGAAGTCGACATCCGCCATATTTGCCCCTGGATGTGTGCCACCATGTTTGTTCCAACATCTACATCGCTGTCTGCTAGAGTGTTCTAGTATCGTTTTTCGAACATGCAACCTTTGTGTTACCAGATATGTGCCCTAGCCCACTGAGCTACGAGTACATTGACGACAGAATAAGGTTAAATAAAATAGTGTGTGTGTGTGTGTGTATATATAAATGAAGAGTGAACATTTATCTGCTATATATATATATATATATATATATATATATATATATATATATATATATATATATATATATATATATATATATATATATAATATATATATATATATATATATATATATATATATATATATATATATATATATATATATATATATATATATATATAGCAGATAAATGTTCACTCTTTATTTATTTTCATTAAAAATTTTAGCATACCCATGTCTTATTGATTTTATATATATTTAATAGTATTAACTATTTCTATCCTATGTAACCTCAAAGCGGGCAATTGAATCATTTTATATGATTCAAAATAAATGCATACATAAATCATCAAAGTGGGTCATTGAATCATTTTTATATTATTCAAAATAAATGCACACATGAATCCTCAAAGACGACACGACCCAACAGATTTACTGGCTTATTAGTTTTGATCTAAATGAAATGTGATACATTCGTACGAAATGTATAGATAAATTCTAAATTGCATGGTTTAATATTTTTTATCCTTCATATTTCTGGAGGGGGTAGGGGGTGGGTTTGAACCCAGAATCCTATTGTCTTAGCCCTTGGCACCAGTAATGGTCAACCAATAAAACATCCCACAACACCAGCTGGTCCACAGATGTCTTGCCATAGGTTTAATATTGATCTAAAATATATTTTTACTTTGTACCTTTACATCATTAATTATTTCGTATTTATATTTACCGAATCAAAATCTATTTATCAATCTTATGGAAGTAGTAGGATAATGGTGCAGCTGGAACACTGGATCCTGGCTGTAAGAATGTGGGCAGACCGCCATATTATTGAAATCCATACAGTGTCCATTTTCTATTGCACGGTGGCCATTTTGTTTTGCATGGGCGGCCAATTTGTCATATCATATGTCACATCATGTGTAATATTACAAGTCATATCTCATGTCATCAAATGTTATGACATTCATTATGTCCTATGTTATGTCATATGTTAAGTCACATATCATGTCACATCACATCGTCCATCTTGTCATAGGGTGTCCTCCATCTTGTTTTCAGCAGTCACTTATTGAGTGGGAATTTTTTCCCACAGGTGGAAATTTTTTCCCGTAGTCATCATCTGTTGGGAGATCATGTTTGTTTACATAGATGACTGATAGGCAGGCCTGGTGTCACACTCTGTTTTCACAATTTGCTAATTGGCAGTGCTGGTGTCGCACTTTGTTTCCATTGTTAGCTGCTAGGAAATTATGCAGTCAACATCTGCCATATTCGCTCATGGATGGGTGCCTCCATGTTTGTTCCAACATTTAAATCGTCTGCTAGAGTGTTCTATTCCCGCTGTAAAAGGTGAATTCGTGCATGTGTTTGTATAGGAGAAAATGGTCCTTATGAAAGTATTATTTTTTTTAGTAAGTTAAACATATTTGTTTGCTGGGCGTCAGTTTCGAGCTTGCAACCTTCGTGTTACCAGGCACGTGCCATAGCCCTCTAAAGCTACGAGTGAATTGACGGCAGAACAAGTTTGAATAGTATTTATAATAAATTAAATAATCACGAGAAAAACTGACGAAACAATGATGGTGTTATAATAGAACTTCCAACTGACAAAAAAATTAAATTTAAAAGTTATAATTATTCTTTATTCAATTTGTTATGTATGGTGATTTTCAATGTTTGTTACAAAGAATATATACTTGCCAACCAAATTCAGCAAATTAGTATACAAAGGCATTTCAAAAACATGAACCCGACAGTTTTAATTACTATACACTATATCAAAACAATTATTACAATCAACCAGTATCTCATAATGGACCAGAAGCACCAATTTTTGTAAAAATGTCATTGGAAGAAGCAAAAAAATATATGAAAAAGTTGTACCAATGATTCCATTAACTAAAAAAAAAAAAAAAAAAAAAAAAAAAAAAAAAAAAAAAAAAAAAAAAAAAAAAAAAAAAAAAAAAAAAAAAAAAAAAAAAAAAAAAAAAAAAAAAAAAAAAAAAAAAAAAAAAAAAAAAAAAAAAAAAAACTATAAAAATACAACACATTATCATATTTGTGAAAAACCATTATATGCCATTATTATAGAGGATGAGGAAATAAAATAGAAGTAAAAGATTCGGCATTGGACCACAATCATTTAACTTGAAAATTTATAGGAGCCGCTCATAACAAATGTAATTTAAATTATAAACTCCCAAAATTTGTTCCTGTTTATATTCATAATGTATCTGGTTATGACACTCAATTATTTATAAAAGATCTTGGAATATATGAAAAAGATAAAAGGTCTGATTTAATCCCAAACAATGAAGAAAAAATATATTTCTTTCTTTAACACATGTATAAGGAGTAAAATTAAGATTTCTTGAGTAATTTAAATTTATGCCTGCTAGTTTAGATTCGCTATCTAAAAATCTTACTATAGAACACTTTCGAGAAACTTCAAAACATTTTTCAGAAGGGAAATTAGTTTAGTTACTAAAAAAGGAGTTTATCTATACGACTATATGGATTCTAACGAAAAATTTAATGAAACAGAATTACCACCAAAAAAAGCGTTTTACAATAATTGAAATAAAACTGATATTTCCGATGAAGATTACAAATTTGTCCAAAAAGTCTGGAATATATTTAAAATTAAAAATATTAGAAAATATACAAAATATTTAACAAATTTGATGTTGTATTGTTAGCTGATATATTTTTAACAATTTAGTGATGTTTGTATGAAACATATAAATTATATCCTGCTTGGTATTTTACAGCCTCAGGATTGGCTTGGGATGCCATTAGAATTAGAATCATTAACAGATTATGATAAAATATTAATTATTATCGAAAAAGGAATTAGGGGAGGAATATTCCAGTGTTGTAAAAGATATGCTAAAGCAAATAATAAATACATGAAAAATTATGATCCAATAATTAAAAATTCATATTTAGAATACTTAGACGCTAATAATTTATATGGTTGGGCCATGAGTCTATTTTTATCATACGGCGGTTTCAGTAAGTAAATTGTAGATTCAACGATTTAGTTTATGGGAAAGAACAGATAATGAATTTAAAAGATAATTTATATAATGGCTGTGTTTTAGAAGTTCATTTAGAATATCCTAAATAATTACATAATTTACATAAAGATTTTCCTTTTGCTCCAGAGAACACAATTCCACCAGGATCAAAAACAAAACAAAACAAAATTATTAACAACATTAAGCGGTAAAGAAAAATATGTTTTACAGTACAGAAATTTGAAGCAATATTTATCTTTACGAATGAGATCATAAAATGTTTATAGAATACTAACATTTAAACAATCAGATTGGATGACATCTTATATTGATTTTAACACAGATATGAGAACAAAAGCAACAAATAATTTTGAAAAAGAATTCTATAAATTAATGAATAATCTTTTTTTTTTTTTTTTGGAAAAACAATGGAAAATATTAGAAACAGTGTTGATATTAGATTATGTACAAATTCTAGAAACAATAATCGCAAAACTGTATTTTAAAGACAGAATTACTTTTAGTAGATCTTTGGCTGCAATTCATATGAATAAAACAAAATTACGTTTTAATTAACCAATTTATGTCGGAATGAGCGTAATATATTTATTAAAAACTTTAATGTACGATTTTCATTATAATGTTATGAAGCTAAAAAATGGAGAAAATATTGAATTATGTTGTACAGATACTGATTCTTTAATATAATATATAAATATTAATTGTTTTTACGAATATATGAAGTAAATGATTCAACATTTTGATACTTCAGATTATGAAAAAAGGGATAGATATAATATTCCCCAAATATACAAAAAAGATTTTGGTAAAGTGAAGGATGAAAATAATGGAAAAATAATAGAAGAATTAATTTGATTAAAGTCTAAAATGTATGCCATAAATATAAAAGTTTTGCTAAGAAAAGAGCCGAAGGCATTAAAAATAGCGTCCTTAAAAATTAAATAACATTCGATGATTATAAAAATTGTTTACTAAAAAGAGAAATAATGTACAAAAATATGAACCTTAAACAAGTAAAAAAAAAAAAATAAATAAACGTGATTTATTTTCAATAGAATCTAGAAAAAGAGCCTTAAGCCCCGAAGATCATAAAAGATTTTCCTTGAAAGCAGTTTTGATACATTACCGCGGGGCCATTATCTGGCGACAGCTGTGCCAGGAAAGCTGGCTTTGGCCAGCGCCAAAGAAGCAGCAGACTGCATCTAATTGAAGAAGAATTAATGAATTAATTTTTACGTAAATACTATGATTTATATTATAACCATTCTCTTAATTACAACAGCTTCTACAAGGGCCGAAAATCAAACACTAACTATTTAATAATTAAATAATTTCGGATACTTGAAAATATCTGGGCAAAGCATAACTCAAGTAAATCCATCTGCTGTTTCAAACGCCTTCAGACTTTTCGAATAATATCACAGCATTCCAATTATTGGTCAAATAAATAATGAAACAATGAAATTAATCAAAATTCCAAGATGTGGCATATCAGATAACATATCTGAATTTTCTACTGCCGTCGACACATGGGCAATAAATACTATTAAATAGCGTTATGTATTGGTCAATTCGCAAATAATTAATTTAACTCAAGCCTAATTTCAAATGTGGATTAACACACTTATATTATATTTCAACAAGATTCTCAAATCCAGATACAAAAATATCAAACACGTTCATACATTTCAAAAATTTCAACAAATATGTACGGTAAGTTAGTCGGAAAAAGAGGAATACTCGGCCACGCATTTCCCCCCCCCCCCTTCCCTCCAAAATCAGACAATTCTCCAGAAATTCATATTGATGCTGACGAAGATTGGTATTTTAATTATGCTGACAAATCTGATGAAAAAACACATTT
The DNA here is from genome assembly GCA_003012365.1 of Medauroidea extradentata. Lineage (NCBI taxonomy): Eukaryota > Metazoa > Arthropoda > Insecta > Phasmatodea > Phasmatidae > Medauroidea > Medauroidea extradentata. The sequence goes on along the minus strand of PNEQ01081993.1, from coordinate 12,140 downwards.
TTTAAATGTATTGTTACGTGAAATTGGCCACACCTTAGGAATACTGCATTCGAATATATAAATGTATAATTCTGTTATGTTTCCACTTCATTCTCCAGATCGAATAGAATTAAAAACTGGTAATGTTTTAGCAATACAAAATCTTTATGGGAAACGAACTGTTATTGAAAATATTGGGACCACGCCTTTACCATCACCACCATCTACACAAAAATAAAAGGAAATAAATTTATGTGATTTAAATTCATCAATAAATTGTTTATAGTTGATCAGGCGATGTTTACTTTTTATAAAAATCTAGTTTCGGCTTATGTCGTATAGAAAAAATAGTTAGTAAACCTCAACTTATTACTAATTGGCTGACATTTTACCAAATAATTTTGAAAGTTTAACAGCAATTTATCAGAGACCTTCAGGAGAAATTGTATTTTTTATTGATTCATGTGTATATCTCATTAATTATCCCAGCCTACATCTTCAATATAGTAAACCAAAAAGTATTACTGATTTGAGATAACCTCAAGATTAAAAAATAAACGCTGCTGTAAACACAAACTTTGGCCGCACCTTCATATTTTACAATCATATATAGTTTATGGAATATAGTGAATGTTTGTTTAGTGATAAACATTTTTGATCTATTGAAAAAATTTACCCAGGTTTACCGCCAGATTTTGATTCAGCTTTTATGTACACAAATGGAATGTTGTACTCTTTTTAATATACAAATTTATATTAATTTAGGGAATTTACAAGCACATTGATTAAGGCTGGTAAATTTGATATTTCGTTATTAATATAAAATTTACTGCATACTCAAATCTTATCGATCAATTAAAAAAATATTGCAACAAATGGAAGTTATTTCCATTCAATAAAAATAATAAACATATATATTATATTATAGTAGATTATAAAAACCATTCAATTCTTTGTATTTGTACAAAATTTAAAATTAGAGAAAATTAAATTAAAAAACTATACAACATATTATATTTTAATCATTTAATGGAGGTGCAGATGTAAGTTTTTGGTTTTTTCTTGGGCTAAATATTTTAATTCTATTATAAGCGATTCTTTTGTATATTCAACATGATCAGAAATATAAGTTAAATTAAAACGAATTTCTTATTTATTTATTGTTTATACATTTCAATACCAGAAGTTTTATCTATACATTGAACTATAAATATTTATTTTCCTGTTTTAAGTTTGTTTCTTCCTTTACTTGAATTATTTACTGTTTTGTTTTTGTCATTAATTTGATCTAAAAGATTTTGTATTTGATCTAAAAGTTTTTGTTTCTTTTCCTCAAATTTATTTATTATTGTTTCGTCCGTTGTTTCAATTGCTTTTTTATGTTCATCGTCAATTCTTGACAAATTTGAATTAGCATTTTTAAATTCATTTTGACATTTAATTTGATCTAAAAGTTTATGTTTTTCAGTTTTAAGATTTCTTTCTTTCTCAGAATAAATTTTTTAATTTCTTATTTATCCATTTTATGAAACAATTTTTATATTTAAATCTTTAGCCATTTTTCTGTAACTGTAGATATTAATTATTTGAAGTATTTATTTTTTGACTGTTTATATTAATTTTATCAAAAAGGTTTTTGTTTTTCAGTTTTAAAACCATTTATTTGTTTAATAAACTCTCTCTGGTTGTTAGAAAAACCCTTTTTGGTTTATTAACACTCATAATTCTGCCATATTTATTTCTAATTGTTTTATTCTTAGTTTTAGTTGTTTCATCATTATCTCTAATTTGATTTAAATGTATTTGTGTTTGAGATTTAAGATTATTTATTTTGTTGATTAGTTTTACTTTATTATTTAGAAATTCTTTACGAATATTGTGTTTCTCATAAAAAGGTTAGGTATGTTCAAAATTTATACTACATAGAAAACAAAAAAAAATTCACGCAAATCGCGAATATAATTATAACTCTTTTATAAAAATAAAAAATTCTTAAACTGTGGAAGAAATTATAAAATTCAATAATAATAGATTATTTTGTTTGTGCCTTGTTTTCCATAATCATAAGTGATTGTAATTTCTACATCTCTAATCATTGGACTATAAAAATAATCAAAATTGAACTTGTTTCTAATTATTTCAAATTTAGGCATTCCATGATTTACCGTTAGTGTGGAAGTATGAATGCTTTCTCCATTTGTACCATTATTCGCATCAATATTTGAAAAAAAAAAAAAAAAAAAAAAAAAAACAGATCTTATCCCATTTACTCTAATATAAAAACATCGAGTTTTAATGATTTGAAACATTTCATTTGCTTTAATACTCATATTTGGTAAAATTTTAATTGGTAATTTTAAAAAGTCACTAGCGATTCTATATAAATATAATATTGTTTGGTTAATGTAATAAATTATTGATTTGTTTTGGTGGAAACGAAAACTAGTTAAATCCTTTTTAGTTTTATCATTTTCAGATAGCAAAGTCGTGGTTAATTCTAAATCATCGTCCAGTTCATAATTCCCTTTATTTTATTTTAATTCACATATTATATTTTGTTTATCTACTTTTTCCTTACAAATATATTATTTAGCTTGTTTAATTTCCTGTTTTTGAATAGTAAAATCATCCTCAATATTTTCAATAAAATGATCAAACGAAAATTCTTTAAGTGATATTGCTTGGGTAAATTATTCGGCAAACTGACAAAGGTAAATTAAATAAAAAAATTTTATTATACTTTGAATAATAATTTTAATTGTGAGTGTTATGTAAAACCATTATTTCGTAAAACTAATCAATCATAATAATTTTTCAAAGAAAACTGGAATCGTTAATTTTGATTTCAAACCAAATGATCTGGTTAATCAAGTTTTATATTAAAAATTAATTATAATATTAAGAAAAATGGTTCTGTTGTATCAATTCCTGCTAATGTGCCTGTTCAATCATTCAAACAAATTTTTATTTATGATATTTTCCAAGAATGTTCATTATTATCAAACAAACAAAAATTTGCAGAGCAAAATCATATTTTTGATTATATAAGTAACCATTTTCAAATGACCTGAGAGATAAAATTTATGGATTTAAAAATATTCCCTGTTCAACCCACGAATCAACTGGGGATTTAATTTTTAATATTCAATTGAGATTTTTACTCTTCGAATTTATAGACAAAAATAATGTTGACGCAGATCACAAGAAAATAAACATTAATCTTTAAAAAATAATAATTTTGTTGTTAATTCTTTCAATAAAAGTTTTGATTTTAATTTTTCTCCTTATTCTTAAACTACCTCAATTTTATATATAAATGAAGATAAATCAGATTCGAAAATAATGAAATATTAAACTTTTGCATATTCAATGAGTACTGAACACATGATTACAGCAAAAAGGAGTAACATAAATTGCCATTCAACTATAGATAGGCCATTAAATTTTATTTTTTTTAATGAAATTAATATAATTAATAATGGAATATATTTAATTAAATAAATTATTAGTAACGAAATTATTCCAAGAATTGATTGCAGCGAAGAATATGAATTAGAACATTATTATAAATTATATGTATTTATATTTTGCTGATTATAACTATGGTTTTATTTCGACTGAAAAACCCGAAAAAATTACGACTTTTGTTTTACGAAGAATTTATTAAATAGCCAGTTTAATATTTTAGTTTGCCTAACATTAATCATTTTAGTTTAAAATAAAGAAAATTAATCTTTTCATCTGACAATAATAAAATTAAAGATTTTTTATATGCACAATTATGCTTCTAATGAATAAATGGAATATATTTTTTTAACTCTCTCGATGATTTGAATCTTAATAAAATATATAAAATTAAAGAAGAACCTCAAAAAATTTATTATTTTCGGAATATTATTAGATGTATTATTTATGGTTCTTGTTGGTGTGTGAAAATTGATTTAGCATCAAATTTTACACTTAAAATGTTTTGAAATTTATTAAAAAGGAAAAATAAAAATTAGATTACAAATTTGTATTGAAACTATTGAACAACAATTGTGTCAAAATTTTATAAAACCCATAAACATAAAAATTTTCTTTTAATTAATGTTATAAATTCAATTTCTTAATTTAAAGAAGAATAATTGAATAATGATGAATATGAATAAATTATAATTATTGATGACATGATTGGTGTTATGAACAAAGAAGATACAAATGGCTCGTTAAAGCCAACATTTTCATGTTCCCGTTTTAAGGACGACACTAAAACCAACTCACTAACCAAACTGAAAAAAATTCACAGTGAATAACGATGTTATAGGCTACAAATTCAGTTATGTTTAACCACAAAATAAAATATTTTTGTATTAAAAAAAATCTTGAATTTTTTAAATATTTATTTTAAGTTTTAGCATTATTATTAAAATGCAATAAAATATATATTATTTATTTTTATGGTCATGTCAGTGTAGCCTTCGACGTCTTTATCCACTGTGAATTTTTTAAGTTTGGTATGTCAGTTGGTTTTAGTGCAGTCCTTAAAATGGAAACATGTAAATTTTGACTTTAATAAGCTATTATGAGGAAACTATGAGAGATAAAAAAATTATTAAGAGCCAAATTTGGTCACATTTTGTGTATAAAATAAGAAATAAATATATATTTGGTATATATGAAAAATAACAACATAGTGATGAAAAATGTGGTAGACTATGCTCCGAATCAATTTATTTTCAGCTAGTAGACCGAGAAAAAGGATTAATATTTTTTTAAACACAAAGCTGAACTAAAACTCAAATCTCTTGTAGCAGAAATTTTATTTATCTAATTAGTTTTGAACCTTCGTCAGAAGAGTCAAATACTATTTGTTCTGAATTATAAGGAAGTATTGTATATCCTTCGGAATTAATACAAATATTTGAACATAATCAATATTATAGTTTGTTTTGCGATGTAGAAAAACTGAAAATTACTAAGGTTTTTGAAATATTGAAAGTTTCAAACTACACATTTTACAAAAGTATTGGCGATTTAATTGAACAATATTCAATTTTAATGATTGAAAAAAAAAAAAAAGCAGGCAATGATTTTGAAACTATAGATAGTGAAATTATAAATATTTCTAGAGAATTATAAAAATTTGGCTTACTTAGAATGTAAATATGTCTATATTTATCATAATCTATTACTGGTTTCTTACTTTAAATTTTTTCATTTTCATTTTCTTTAGCTTGACTATTTTTTACACAAAATGATCTAATCTATTATGAGGAATTAAAACATGTATTTTTTTGTCATGTGAGGAATATTCCATTGTTTCAAACATCTACGAATGAACGAATCTGAACAAGGATATTTATATCTGAAATATTTTACACTATCTATCTATAACAAAATCGTACTTCATCATTAATATTTTAAAATCTTCTTTTTAAATTTATTTTAAAAATTTTATTTGATTTATGGTATAATTTAAATCAATACATATACGATACAGTCTACAGCTTGTAGCAATTTGAAATATAACTTTATTTGTTGAATGGCGGTTGAACGGGCATTGAGCCATTTGAACTGTTTGAACAGCTGTTTGAACAGCAGTATGAGCCATTTGAACCACCGTTTGAACCATTTGAATGGTAGTGTAAACTGTTTGAAAGGGTGTTGAACAAGTAGTGTTGAATGGGTGTTGAACAAGTGTTAGATATTTAAAATTATATAAAAAAAAATTAGACTCTGTCAAAAATTTTTTTTGTTTATTACTCAGTAAATTCAGCCAATGCAACCCATCAATAAACATCAAAAAAATTTTTTTAAAGACTTTTTTTGAAAATTAGGTACTACAAGTTTTTTTACTTCAAATTCAAATTCTTTTAAATAATTGATTATATTTTCTTCAATACCCAAACCAAGCTTTTGTTTAACATTCATTATTTTTTAAACCAAACCTGATTAAATTTTTTCGGTTAAATTATTACTTGTTTTAAACACTTGATTCGCTTTATTTTGTAATATTTTATCACCTTTATGTCTACATTAAACATTATTTCGTTATAATCAATATCGTGGAATAATACTGCTTCGTCAATTTTACTTACAGGAATTTGCCTTTTCAATAGTGAATAATAAATTAGTACCGGGGACAGTATAATTATGTCTAGGTAAAAGAAATTGAAACGGTGATTTATTTATCCAATTAAGTATATGGCTTCATTTGGTCGCTTGATTTGGTTTTACCAAATTATCACCGAAAATTTTCTTTTAAATTGTTTTTTAATTTCACTTTTAGAATATACATTCAAAGTACTTAAATTTTTGTAAATAATTTTTTTTAAAGATTGTGAGACATTTTAAATAAGTTTTCTAATTTTCCTCCATCTGTGTTTTTTCAGATTGTATTGTTATGAATCCGAGATTATTTAAATAAACCACTTTCTTTGCAATATAGCTTTACCTTTTTTCTATTGAGACTCCTGTTTATTGTTTGTCTTCAGATGCAAACGTATTTACTTGAATTTGTTTTCCTTCTTTATATTGTTTTTCTAAAATTTGATTTTGTCTAATTATTTGGGCAACTAATTTATCATTTGATTTTTATTGAGAACAGCTATAGTGACTGCAGATGCTGCTTGAATTGCACCAAAAATTAAATGAATAATAAATCCACCTTTTTTAGAATTTATTTCAAATTAATCAATTTCACAATTTTGTAGTTGCCTAAGTTTATTTTTATTGATATTCATTTGAACATTTGGTTTTTAAAAACCATTTTGGGTTAAATGTAATTTACAAGTTTTTGATAATTTTCTATTTGCTTTTTAGTTTAAAAAAATACTCATGGAGCTGTTTTATAATTTAGATGTACAGAAATTATTTAAATACTGTAAAATGGATTATTTTGCCCAGTTTGCTGCAAAAATATTTATAAAAAAAAATTAAAATTGGTTAAAATGAAAGTGTCCCTGAAAATGTCCCTGGCTCCGAACCTGCAAATGTATTTTACTATAGAAGTGACGAAACGAAGTTATTATATTTTTAGGGTTTGGGAATTTAGGGTGGGTAGATTCGTACGTAATAAAACAGCATTGCATGCAGAAAATTTGGAAACTAAATACTTGGTATTTCATTGTTTGGTTTCATTTTTCTACTCTTCTCTGTCTATCCGTTATTCAGTATAAACTATTGAAATATTTCTTCACATCCTGCAATGTTAATTCTACGTTAATATTTTGTTATTTGAGTTTAGGGTTATGAATTTACAAAATAAGACTATGGGATTTTAATTTAAATAATTACTGTTTTTAATTGACATGTACTCATATATTAAAATTAGTTTAAGAAAGTATTCGCATAGTAAAATCTCCATATGGAAGTTACTATTGGTGTGTCCGGTGTGGTGAGCCGGTGACAAAGGGGAAAGAAGTGCTGTAGACTGCGCTTTAGTAATGGCTTTACTTCTCCTAGCCCCTCTGAATTCTATGCTTCTCTGTACATTTAGAATTTATTGGTTCGTGGATTACTGATCAAACATGTGTTGAATGACAAAGTACAAAAAAGAACCATATACATATATAACACAAAAAATGAAACTACCCCAGAGTAATACTGTCAGTAGTAGTAGTAGTAGTAGTAGTAGTAGTAGTAGTAGCAGCAGTAGCAGTAGTAGTAGTAGTAGTAGTAGTAGTAGTAGTAGTAGTAGTAGCAGCAGTAGCAGTAGTAGCAGTAGTAGTAGTAGTAGTAGTAGTAGTAGTAGTAATAGTAGCAGTAATAGTAGCAGTAGCAGTAGCAGTAGCAGTAGTATGTATTAGACAATAAAGAATTCTAGGGATAGAATTCAGCAGAAGATCGACACAACAGCAGCACCCAGACACAAAAGACAGACACAAATATAGAACCAGATCCCCAATATGAAAAAAAAGATGGAAATAGACTTAAAAACAGTGATCAATGGACAATAAACAAAAGACAATGTACAACACATGTTACGTAGCATTTTTTCGTTGATTTTAACCTGTTTGTGTTTTGTTCGTTGTCCACAGTTCACTGCTTTTTGTCTAAATCCATCTTTTTTTTTATATTGGAAATCTGATTCTGTATTTGTGTCTGCCTTTTGTGCCTGGATTATGTGTCGATATTCGACTGAATTCTATCACTAGAATTCTTTATTGTCTAATACATAACCATAAAAAACTGGCAGGATTCCTCTGGGATAGCTTTATTTTATTCAACACAAGTTTGATCAGCAAACCAATAAATTCTAATTGTTAACTCCCATTGCAACAAACATTTAAAAATCTCTTCTCTGTACTTGTTCCAAAACAGCAAATTTTTTATGATACTCGCAGTTACCCACTGATTAAATTCAGTAGTGACGTCATGCGAAATGCAATGATGCTGCATTGTACTTATGGAATCGATTTCTCTTCACTCGAAACCGTCCTCGAAAGTAAACTATGGTCATTTAAAAAAGCGTTTTTTGTATTTCGAATCTCGTTAACGAATCGAACATTCCTCCTGCGAATTCATTCCGACATTATAATTTTACAGTATTTAATGTAACTTCTTTTGATATTATATTTAAAACTGTGGTAGAAAGAGCTGAATGTTGTACTAAAATTTATAAATACTATTTTGGCTGTATTTCATAACTCCGTTGTTCCTGCAAGCGAAACCTCTATATTCTTCTTGTTCTGTGACAATTCATATTGACAACCGGCATTTTTTGCTCTATGTCGACAACCATATGTTTTTATGTTCGGCATTCGTGAAGTTGCATTTGACGGTTTTATACAAATGTGAGCAAAGTTGTGTTTATAAGTTTTAATACGAATGTCATGTTATGTAAATTTCAAATAAAAATAAATGTCATTATCGTTTTGTATGGATACGATTAGTAAAATGTAAAGCGGCGTATTACATTTTAACTTTCATTTAATGTTAAGGTTATGTTATATGCTCTTTAATTGTAATATTTTATGCCATTTTTAACCAATGTAGGCTTTTTGTGCAATAGTTCCTAATTTTATCGTACCTAACATTTAAGTAGTTTGGGTTATGATTTTTTGTATGAGTATCTGTCTGACTTTTATGTACTTCCTCTTTATAAAGAGCCTTGTGCTCGTGGAGGTCGATGTTACGATAAATAAATACTAAACCATATGATTTCGGCTTTCTGCAGCCATCTAGACGTAATGAATATCAAGCACTTAATTTACTGTAGAGATGCAATGTCACGAGTCTTATAGTGTAATTACTTAAAAAACTGTAGTGTTCAAAGTTTTCACAAAAAATATACTTTTGCCTAGGTTATGGGTTGCTTTTTGATTTTGTTATTTTTCTCCTAGTAAACTATAATAATAATGAGTTTTTATGCTCACAACTGTGCTAACGCCAGGTGGCAAGCAGATTCCTCCCCATCTCCACAGTTCCAATTCTCTAGTCCCTTCCTAAACATTTCAACTCCCCTCACAGTCAGCAACTCCTCTTGCAGTGCATTCCACTCTCTCACCGTCCTCACCAGCGTCTACCCCTCTCCGTTCTCCTCCACACCCTCTGAATTTTCTCGCAGTTGCCACCTTTACCCTTAGAAGTTCCCTTATTTAAATTGCAGGCCAAATTTCCCCATAATCCCTCCCCATTCTACTGTGCTAAAGGCTCAGAATTCCCTTTGTACATTTTAATCTTGGGCCTGGTGCAGGCCCTTCCTGTAAATGACCAGCTTTATAAACTTCTTACTTGTTACACAACCAAATGTATAAGTTTGCTTGATTTTGACATTTCTCTTCTGAGAAAGATGCGAAACAGCTTCACTGTGTGTACCTTCAAACTATCCTGACTTCTTGGAAAAACAAGGTGACTGTGATAGTGTTTACAGATACTCTCTTTTCAGAAGAGAAATGTCACCAACAGAAAGACACTTGTCTCAGAAAAAAATGACATAAACAGACAAACTTGTACTGTGAACACTATGTGTGGGTGTGTTTTAAGGTAGTATGCTACACTCACCATCTGGATTTTTTGTTGTTGGTACAGGTAATAATTTCTGTTCGTGGACAGCTGTCTGATCACTCCAGTTGCTAACTTTCAGTGTATGGCATATTGCGCAAATACCAGGTGGGAAGGCTGGTCTACCACCTACTGGAGCACATATTTGTCAAAATTTTGATCACAATCTCACCATTAATGCACTAGCATTAGTCTTTTGACTGTTACTGATCACATACATGCTGAAAAACACAAAACTACAAGAGTCCGCTGGTTGGCTTGTTCGATACTTGTCACTTTGCTGCTGTAGCAACATTGCCTTTCGCTTAACCTTAGACTAATGCCATTGCAGCATACTCCACACATGTAAACACCTGTGCAGCAGGTAAAATAACATTCACACGTCCGACACATCACCCAACATGAACCACCGGGGGCTTGCTATTTAGTGCAGTTACAAATATTTTTGCATGTAGGCCTATAGTCTAGGATTACGTTAGTACTGTCACCCTCTGCTTTGACCCATACTGTGTGTGCACTTAATTTAAAAGATGCATGATGCGTTCAACTCAGTAGAAAAATGTTCCCAAGGCACACATTACTATTTTAAAACTGATAGCCTTGATGTGCCCTGTCATTATTTAAAATTGTGTTGATTTCTCAAACATCCTATATAGAATATTTAGCATTCATGGAAAGTGGAGTGCAGAGATTTTGGTCAGCGTTAAATAGCAATGTCTTGTGAGATGAATTGAGGTGACTATGAAGCAGCAACAGAACCCAATGGTGGGGAAACGGAGTGGTCCAGAACATTTGCTGGGCAGTGGCAACATTCACCACGTTTCATAAATACAAAAATCTTCTGTAGCAATCCCATTGGAAACTCATATCCAAATCGCTATACTGGGAGGTGAGTGGTCTAACAATTAAATCACTCTGGTCTGAGTTGAGGAATCATTGCAAACTATGAAAGTTGTGGGTCTTTATTTTACAACAACATTTTTGTTAAAAAATTTAATTATGATTAAATTATAGTAAATGTCACAAATATGCATTAAAATAACATATTTTTAGGTATAACGATAAATAGTTAAATTGTGAAAATACTCGGGAGATATCCAGTGTTATAAAAGCATGCAATTTATAAAAGTTTTCGATTAAATGTGGAAAAGTTGGTTATCTGCTGAAAATGTTTATCTAGGATCTGTGGTGTTTAAAAGCAGGGTATAGGAAACTATTGTGGAATACATACATGTTACGAAAAATTGATCAGTCTGAGATGTAGTTTATCAATCCTTCTAGAATGTTACAACTGTTCATTGTTGGTAGCATACTCCACTGTCCATTTCTCCTCTGTCTCTTGATCAAAAAATATGCCCTCTCCTCTTTGTATTTCTAATAATAATGTTGTTTCACTTGCAATTGGGCAACTGCCCAGTGACAAACTATAACAACTGCTTACTCAATCACTTACTAAACCCCTTCTGAACTTTCCGGTCTTCATCACCTTCACCAGCTTCTTCAAAAGTAAATGCCACTTCCTTACCGACATCCTAAGCATATACTGTGTACTGTATCTCAGTCCAGTCTGCTCCTCACCCTCTGAATCTTCTCACAGTTATTTCCTCTATGCTTTGCTGTAGTTAATAGCTAGCCTACCTTGCACCATCCTCCCTCTTCATTCACCACCTTGTACATCCTGACCAGTCTTTCCGCTTTCTACTTTCCTTCAATGAGTCCCTCCACAATTCCTTCATTACTGTTGTTCAAAAGATCACTTCGTCCTCACCAGCCAGCCCTTGCCTACCCAATTTATCCTTCACTCAGCTCACTGTTCATCTGTTTATCTTCTCCAGTTTATGTATCTCCAATTTCACAAATGGGTTGAAATTTGCTATTGTGTCTTCCAACATTTGCTATACCATTATATGTGCCTTTTCCTTCACTGCTCTACTAACTCTTTTCAGTATATTTCCCAGCATTCCTAGTGCCCTTCCTGTTAAATAAAACGACCAGTTTAACGCCTAACACATAAGCCCATCTTTAATCTTTTTTCATATTACAATCCCATCTTGCACACAGCTTTACAACACGTTCACACTACTCTACCTTCTTTTGTCACATCCACTTTTTACTTTCTACCAACATAACAGAATTGTCATCCAACACCTTCCCCCAATTCTGCAGTTCAACAA
>PNEQ01081992.1:12930-32458 GCA_003012365.1 Medauroidea extradentata | reverse complement strand
TAGATTTTCTTCTTATTGCACAAAACCATGAGTAGACGACGGAATGTTAGTTGATCGTCCTTCCCGTCCTGGTGGAGATACCAGCTGAAGTCGTACTACGAAGACCCTTCCTTCGGTAATGGCGGCTTTGGAATTCCTTGTAATGACCGTACGGCAGTACCACGGCTCTGTAGTTGTAGTTGCTGTAATTCAGTTTAAACACAGCGCGTGCACCTGGTACAAAGTTCCACAAATACCAAGGGCAGAATACTTACTTGAAGAACGTAGACAGATTTTACCAGAAATAGGTAATTCAGTTTAAAATACTGCATTTCTTTTCACCGTACCAAAGCGTCTGAATCTCCATCATTACCCTTTAAAAAGCCAAAAACGTTCTGTCCATAGTCCTCCTTCTTTCGTTGTTCCCAGCATAGCACACCTACACTCACTTTCTAGGTATACAATTTTCTCGATATTCAGTTAGTTACTATCCAAAGCACATACGGATTTTACTTACAAAACTTTGTGGAAGCAGTCACAAATATAAAATATAAATAAAATTTCACATTTACGTCACCAAAGGCAAAACATACACTATATGCTAATATTTCACCTAGAATATGGGTTTTCAGATCAAAGCAAACAAATTTACACGTATTAAGAATTAAAAGAAAACAATATTAACATTAATTTTACCAATGCAGTGACTTAGCGAAAATGCTATGTTACAATCTCTTGTAGTAAACCTGGAAAATGACTGATTCATAAACATTTGACTGTTGTATTCGTAAAGGATGTCCAATTGCATGAAATAACACAGCAAGAAGACTTGTTTTTTCATCTGATAAATCATAATTAAAATGAAAATCTTCTTCCGCATCAATATGAATTTCAGCTGGTGAGCCATCGATTTCGGGAAATAAGCGTTTGCTAGTATTTTCCCTTCTCCATCTAATCTATAGAGACAAATAATGAGAATTTTGAAAGGTATGCATTCTTCGTTTGGTTGATATTTCTATATTATGATTTTGACATGTTGTTCGAAAATAAAATTAGTATGTTTTGCTCACATTTGAAAAGCTGCTTCAATTATATTAATAACTGGTTCATTAGCTAGTGCAAAGTACCATTTGATAGTATATAGTGTCCATTTGGTGACAGCGTTAGAAAATTCAAATGCGTCTTCTGAAACATTACATATAAGGGCTCTAATAAATGCTAATATTTTTGCCTTAATTTAATCAGTTACTTGGACGTTGTGATGTTCTTGATAAAGTCTAACAGCCTCTGAAAGATCAGTTGAATTATTTTTTTAAATATCTTGTTCGTGTATTTTTACGTATCCAAAATTATTTAAATATTTTATTACAGTAAATGTTTTATTTTCAATTCATGTAAAAGTTGTTATCATTAATATCACAACCACACTTGAAATATTGTTTTTATATTTATATAGAAAATATATTCAATATTACATATACTAAAATTTTTATATCTTATAGTTTTTATATTATGTCTTACACTAACAGAGAAAATTATTTCGTTATATTATGTCTTATATAATCACAGGGTTTTTTAACATTACGCCATTTAGTAAGACAGATTTTAAAATTATTTATAATTGTTTTATTTTATGCCTTATAGTAACACAAAAATATATATTATTTTATATTATGTCTTACAGTAACATTTGAATTTTATTATTTTAATTTTCGGAATTTTCTTATATTTTGTCTCACAGTGACACAGAAGCTTTATTTTATTTTTTAATTTCTTAATTATTTATATTTTATCTTTTAAATCACAGGAATTTAAAATGTTCCATACATTTTAACTTTTTTATATTATGTCTTGTAGTAAAACTTTTAATTTTAAATTTTAAAATTTAAATTTTTTATAATATGTCATAAAGTAACAGGAATTTTAATTTTTTAAATATTTTTAAATTGTTTGATCATTTTAAAATTTATACCAAATATCTTACAATAACACAGGGCTTTTAATTTTTTTATATTTTTATATATTTATTTTTTATAAATTATATATAATAGTATAGAAGGAATTTAAATTTTTTTATATTTTTACATTATGTCTTATAGTAATACAGGAATTTTAAATATTTTTTTTATTTTATATATTATGTTTTATAGTAACATAAAAAGTATTTATACTATGTCTTTTAGCAAAACAGAAATTTTATTATTTTATATTTTTTTCTAATTTTTATATTAAATCTTATTTAAATCATATTTTAATTTTTTTACTTTTGATATTATCATGTTATAATAAGAAAGAAATTTAAATGTTTTAATGCTTCACAGTTTTCACATTGTCTTACAGTAACACAGGAGTTTTATTTATTTTAATTTTGTGCCTTATAGTAACACATTAATTTTAATTTTTTTATATATTTTTATATTATGTCTTACAGTAAAACTGGATATTTAAATATTTTAAATTATGTTTTTAGTAATACAGGAATTTTAAGTTTTTTGTACTATGTCTTATAGCAACATAGGAATTGATTATTTTAATTTTTTATATTACATCTTATATTAACACATGCATTTTATTTTTTTTTTAATTTTTAGTTTTTATACTATGTCCTATAATAAGACAGGAATTTTAAATTATTTTAAGTATTGTATCTTACTATAACACAGGTATTTAATTTTTTTTAATTTTTATATCATTATATTGAATGTTATATTTTACTAACATAAAGATTCTTTATATTTCAATTTAATTTTTAATATTTTAAATTTGGTAATGGCCGCAGCGCAAAGTATCAAAATCACTTTTCAGAATAAATATTTCAATGTCTTCTAGAACTTACGAATCATTTTCTGGATTCTATTGACAATAATTCATGTTGTTCACTTCTTATAAGATTCTAATTTTTATGCAATAATTCTTTTTCGAGCAAACAATTTTTGTATCGGTCGAACGTTATTTGCTTTTTAACTGTATTTATGTTTGTATCTTTTGCCTCTATTTTAATATTGCATTTATAACATAAATTTTAGATTTTAATCCGATAAATTATTTTATTAATTTTCCATTACTTTCGTCCTTCATCTTACCGATGCCTTTTTTGTTTATTAAAATATTATGATATGTATTATTTTTTTCATAATATGAAGTACCAAACTGTAAGTTTTTAAATAATAAATAAAATTATCTGTGTTTGAATAATATAATTCAATATTTTTTTTCGTTTTTTCATTTCGTAACATTATAATGAAAATTGTACATTAAAGAATTTAATAATTCTAATATTGTCATTCCGACACAAATGGGCTTATTTTAATTTAATTTAATTTTATTCATATTAATTGCGGCTAAAGAGCTGTTAAAGACAGTTCTATTTTAAAAATTAGGTTCAGCAATTAATTTTTCTACTGGTTTAGACATGTTCATAACTTTATATCAACCCTATTTCTAATATTTTAATTTATTTTACAAAAACCGAATTATTCATTAATTAGTATTAATTTTTTTCAAAATCATTTGTTGCTTTTGTTCACATTTCTGTGTTCAAAATCAACGTAAGATTTAGTCCAACGTCATTGTTAAAATGTTTATTTTCCACGAATTTTTTAATGGCATTCCTAAACGTAAATATCGATTTAAATTTCTATATTGAAAAACAGGTTTTTCTTCATCGCCATAAAGTAGTTATTAATATTTTTTCTTACCCCGGGGGTGTTGAATTTTCAGGAGCCAACATGTTATATTTATGTAAATTATTTATTCCTTTAGGATATTCTAAATCAACTTCTGAAATGAATCCGCATATATAATTGTCTTTAATTTCACAGACTTTTCAGAAATAAAATATATTTTGTCGAACATTCAAATCCTCCATACGGTAAATATTGTGTCATTCCAAAACCATATACATCATTGGTGTCTATGTAATCTAAACAAGAATTTTAATTTTTAGGGTCATAATTATCCATACATTTATTCTTTGCTTTAGCATATCTTTTACAGCATTGGGGTATTACACCACGAATTCCTTTTTTCAGTCATTAATATTTGATCATAATCAGTTAAAAATACTAATTCGATTTTTGCATGTTTAAACATAGTGTCACAGGCTAATCGTGGGTCCATAAAATACCAAGAATGGTCTAAATTATAAGTTTTTAAGCAACATCTCTAAAATGATCAACTATACCAGTATATTCACAACGGTTTAAAATATTAATTGAACTCCAAACTATTTGAGCAAATTCGTAATATCAATAAAAAATGCCAGTTTTATTTAGAATGTTGTAAAATTTTTCTTTAGATGGTAATTATGTCTCATTAAATTTTTCATCAGAATCCATATAATCATAAGGGTAAACACCTCTATTTAGTAACTTAATCAAATTGTTCTCCTTAAAAATATTTTGCAGTTTCCCCAAATTGATTTCTAGAAACTGTTTTTGATAATTAATCTGAATTGGAAGCAATAAATCTAAATGAGTCAATGAATCTTTATTGTATACCTTTTTTTATATATTTTGTAAATCAAATAAATTTTTATTTGTTGTTTCGAATTAAATCAATTCTGTTCTAATTTTAAAATTTTCGGAAATCTTTAATAAATAAATGGATTATAAAATACGGGGTCTTTATATGTTTTTATTTTTATATTTTATATAATAACTATTTGTTTAAGCGAAAATTTTTAATTTTAGTCCTTCGTTATTGATTTTTTAATCTGTTAAATTGCATATTTCACGCAGAGTTTCGTTATACAAGTCTTAATCAATGTCTTCTTCCGTTATATGCTGATATTTTTCTATAAATTTAAATATGTTTAAAAATTTTGGTTCTGAAATTACAACCTTATTTCTTATCTTCGTTTGGGAGTTATATTTTAACACCTTTATTATATTTTACAATCTTCTTCATGGTTATTAAATTATTCCTCAGATTAAAAAATGTAATAAACATCTGTAACAAATACATATTTGTGCTCATTTTCTTTTTAAATTTGTGATCCAATTAGTCAACAAAAATCTTTTATCCAGCAATAGTGGTCATTATCTTCGTTTTTATGTATGACAAATTAACATATTTATTCGTTTTAATTTCTATAACTTTTAATGGGTACAGTATATATTCTGCTTCGTGTCAGATTTTTTTCTTATTACTAGTTTGTTCTTCGTTGTTATTAAATTAATTATTTAACATATTTTTTTCTTTTACCTCGTCTTTTTCTTCATCTTTTATTATTCTTCATAGTCGTAAACATTAAAATAAATACCTGTTCTTTTTTCAGTTAAATGAATTTTAACTAGTTTCATAGGAAATTCTAATTCTTTAAAAGCATTATTATAATCTTTTTCATATTTTATAACAATTAACTTTCTCTGAATTTGTTTCTACAGGATAAAGTGCTGATAAAATTGACCATAAAAAATGCATTATTGATCGGCAATTTTAACGTTTATAACTGCTTTTTTGTGTTTAATTTTTTGTAGTTAAGGCCCTGTTACCGAGTTTGGCAGTAATTTTCAAAATATGTTCTTTTATTACTACTTAATACTCATATGCAAATTTCGCTCTACAGATTTGACATTAATATGTTATAATTTGTATCTGAATTATTTTGTAGAAATGTACGGTACGGTTTTTTATATTTCATCACCCAAAGTACC
Organism: Medauroidea extradentata; assembly: GCA_003012365.1. Lineage (NCBI taxonomy): Eukaryota > Metazoa > Arthropoda > Insecta > Phasmatodea > Phasmatidae > Medauroidea > Medauroidea extradentata. Next base: position 26,822 of record PNEQ01081992.1, on the reverse strand, counting down.
GTGTATTTTGTCGTGAAAATAAGCAAAACTTAAGCAAAATGTTTTCTTGCTGACGAATGGTACATTAGTTTTAAAAACGCATCCACAGTATTGTGCATCGTGTGACTACACATTGACTGAAATTTTTTCAAAACTTTTGGTTTAAAAATATTTCAGTTATTTTCACAAGTCTGAAAAAAACTCAGGAACAAGCCCTTAATCAATATAAGACCGCCCTTTAAATGGGTTCTATTTATATATTCTTTTCTCCAGCTAAAATATTTCGTTTGGAGCCCACTGAGATCCTTCTAATCCAAATGTTTCTCTTTGGGCTAAAATTTTAGATTATGAGCTCTTATAATATTTATTCTAATCAATTTTTAACGTAATTATTTAATTTTTAGGTTAAAAGAGGTGTCGTAATATTGTTAAGAAATTTTGGTGGATCTATTTCATCAGAGTTAATTCTAACACCGTGAGTTTTAAACATATTTTCACCTGCTGATTCTTTTTCGTAAATGTCATGTTTCATTAGCTATATTTAGTTTTTTAATGTTATTAGCTGCTTATATGTTTTTTTTACTCACATAGTGATTTTTTTAAAATATAATTGATTGTATTTTTTTCCCCACAAATATCACATTCTACCATAACCTTTTCTAGCAATTCTTTTCCTACAGCCTCTACATTTTATTTATTACATTTCTCGTGATTTTTTTTAATGATTCGTGTTATTGCATTACACAAATTTAACATTCTACCGTATATTTTTCTTGTTTAGTTAATGATCTATTTTGTTATTAATATTTTGGTTTGTTTATTTATTTACTTACTTACAGAGGTGTTCCTTCATGGATACAAATTTTAGAATGACATTAAGTATGATTTTGTTTAAAGTAAAAATTACATTCTTCACAATATATTAATATTTTATTTGTATGTTTGTAGAGTTAAATATTTTTCTAATCAATAATATTTTCACAAATATCACATGTAATTTGTTCTGTAGCATTCTACATTTTTTTAATCTGACGATTTTGTATATTTTTATATCGAAAAAATATATCATTAGATATTTCTGAAAATATAAAACCCGTTTTAATAAAAATATATTTTCTGAAAAATTTAGTAAATCGATTTCATTTGATATTTAAAAATATAAAAACCGGTTTTAAAATAAATTTTTTTAATGTTCTAAGAGCTAATCACTTTTTCAATAATTAAACAAGTAATTTTAGGGTAACGATTCTCGTAAGAAAATTGTTGAGATATTTTTTATTTGTTATTGTTGTTGGAATAAATATCTTTATCTGAAATTTTTTGCTGTTCTTGAGTTGAACATTTTTTTTTTCTTGAACAGAATATTTCGTAATTAAATATTTTTCCTGGTATGGAACTGAATAACTTTACTATAATCTTTTTACTGTTGTGGGACAGAATAACTTCATTAGAATCTTTTAAGTGTTATAGGACTGAATTATTGTTTGGATGCCAAAAAGGTGCTTCTATTAGAACTACAAATTCGACTGTTGGTAAAATATTGTTTTATTAATCTTAACAGTGGCTATTCATGCATGTTCAGTGTAGATGTGTTTACGCATATTGAGTGTTAGTCTTATATTTGTCCTAGTAGTATGTTAGTAAATTATTTCTGGCATAGTGATTTAAACTGAAATTAAATATGTACGGTTACCAATATTACTTAAGTGTGTTGAATCTTGTATGTTGTTTTGTAAAACTGCACCATTTTAGTCACATTTCCACCTGAAAAACCAGATTTTCGTGTTCGAAAGAAATGATGTAACAACCAAACTATAACTATCGGCCTTGACTGTTTTAATAATGACATTTTCTAATTTTATATATTTCAAATTCTTATGAATAAATTGCATATTATTTTAGTGTGAAATATTAAAATTGTTACTGATTTGATAGAATTAAAAAAAATTTTCTTTTTAAACTGACAATTTTTTTTTCTTTCCAGTATCTTGTTTTTTGTTGTGCAGTTTTAAATTGTATCCGTAACAGTATTTTGTATTTTTTTATTGTATTTAATTTTCATAGTGATTATGAAGTTATGCGAATCCTAAATTTCTTTGGTCTCATCTTCAGAAATAGGGTCATTAAAACTTGAGTTGAGTACAATAGCTTTTGAAGCATAGTTAATTGCAAGTACAAACGAAGTTTTGTTGGATTGTTTTCAATCGGGAAAAATTCGCTACTTTAATCCATCAAAGTGTTAATAAAATATTTGTAAATTATTATGATATCGTTTAATGATACTTACGACGTTCTCCCGCGTTCTGGTAGGGTCACAGAGTGTATGAGAGAAAACAGGAGTGAAGGGTAGGCCGGCTGCTTGACTAGCGAGACGTGGCTGTCACCTGCCGTCCCGAAGAATGGATAAAATGTGTGTGAGTTGGGCGTGGAGCAGAGACGGAATGAGAGAGGCAGGGGAAATGGCAGGGAGAAAACCCACCCGGAACGTCCTCCGCGTTTTCCACACACGAAAAATTCGGGAACGAACCTGCCGGGGATCGAACGCGAAGCGCCTATGTGGGCGGCGAGAAGTGTGACCTCTCGACACCGCCGCCACCTAAATTGTCATTTACTTATATAATCGTCAAATTATATTTACAATATATTTTTTATTGTTTTGTATTGACTCACCGAGATATTTTGTACGGTATGGTGAAGTCAACCACCTGCGATCTCTCCGTCGTGCGAACCAGTGCATTTACCGCCAAGTCGGTCTCATTTCTTGACAACATCCCAATCATTCCAGTCCAGTTGTCATTTTGTTCCTTTACACCCCAATGTCCATCGGGAGATTTATTGTGCTGTGTGCTGCATCAGAAAATTACAGTTCCCGTTATTCTAGAAAATCATTTTAGATACGTGCGGTTTTATATTATAATTCCTGAAAATCTGTTTTGTGTTCAAACTATGATACCAATTTAAACGTAATTTATGAAAAGTATTAGCAAAAAATAAATAATACCTTTTTATATACCGCAACACAGAATTAAAGTGCGCTGGTAGTTAAACCTTAAAACAATTATGGACATTATTAGTTGAAATATTTGTTTTGTTAACAAACCAAAGAATTAAAGAAAAAAAGACGGATAGACGTACCATTTTCATCTGACTGATTCAGAAACATAAAATAATTTAATTCTATCTGTTCGGAATAATTATAAAACCTTTTTTGTTTGAAATTTTGAATAAAAAACTTTTGTAAATAAGTTACTATAAAATTAGTCTACTAATCTGATATTTCATTCACAATTAAGTGTCGAAATATAAAATTTCGTTGCAGTCAATGTTAAAGACACAAATATATTTATTAATTAATGTCACGATATCTTCGAAAATGGCAGAAGTCTACATAAATGTATGGTATATTCTGACCTTCAAAGACTAAATAAATATCTATCAAATTATGAAATGTTATTTAATATATCTTATGGTTCTCCAGATATTACCAAGCAGCCAAAATGTTTAAATGTTTGCCGTTTTCAAAAACAGGCACTTGATATGAACTAAATACACAAAAATCAAGTGACCTTTCTAAGTACCGGTATTTATTGTGCACTAAGGTTGATAAAATTCCATTAACTTGAACAGATGAATTATATGGGGACAAATAGATGAACATGTAGACATACATAAATACGTATAGACTGACAATAAATACTGTAGGTCTATAATTATATTCGCATACTAACCGGAGCTAAAGATAAAAAGACATTTTAGGATAAATTACTCAAATATGTTCAAATTAGTTTACGCGTATATATATATATATATATATATATATATATATATATATATATATATATATATATATATATATATATATATATAGGGGGAAGTTCTTACGCTTTTGCTTATACGAATAAAAATATTGTAGTGTTCGTCATTTGGAAATGATTTGTTACATAAAACAAATTTTCTCGTTTTGTAGTTTTAACCTTCGAAAATTCAGTTATTTTGTATTTTAATGTGCGTCTTGCGGTAAGTAATTATATTTTACAAACTGCTCACATATAAACTAAATTTAAATTATTATTAATTATTTTAAATCTGCTTATTTCAGTCACAAGTGTAGTATTTACATATATTTGTACATTTATACAGTACAATTAAAATATACATACGAAAAATTTAGTGATTCTTCAAGAATCTTCAAAACGTCATAGTCATGACCAACCAGCTGTGAAGGATCACTTGATGAGATCATGACTTCATCATTAGTCTAAAAAAACAGGCACAAAACATTCAACTACATTTTTATTACGTATTGAGTTCGTTAGACATTAAAAATATATACTGTGATCTGACAAATATAAATACTTCAAATACAAATACACAATCAGAAATATAATAACTATCCCATAAGAAGTGGAATGAAGTAGTCAATATAAGTTGTAAAATTACATTCAACTCTTTCTAGTTAAGGATTTGAAAATATAGTATAAAATTATTCTTCTTATGAAATTACTTATAAGATTAAAAACAAAAAATACGCGTTTGGCACTTGCAGTAGACAATTGATATATGAATAATTCATCTATGTCACTATATATTTAATTGAACTGAAAATTATACAAAGTGTGAGATACTCTCTATACTCTTTATTAATATGTATCGTATGTTGTAGCCGTTGTTTCGTTTTAAATCTCACAAGAATTATCACAAGAGAAAATATTTAGAAATTTTTAGTCCGTTTAAATACACGTCGAATTAAAAATTTGTACTTAATTAATATTATTTTCTACTTTGTAGTATTGCATGTGTTTCAATCACGTGCATAAAACGCAATATATTACTTTTTAAAGTATTTTTTAATTAGTATATTTCCACACTTTTTTCCCCTTATATTGCATTGTCATCCAGTTCTGTGCTATGGGTAAAGTTTTAAGTTAGTAGTTCAACAGGAAGTTAGTACGAAATCAATTGCAAAGTATGTACCAAACAGGCAATCAGGCAGTCAAGAAAGTTGCATTGTCCTTCAGTTCTGAGCTATGTTGAAGTTTCATGTATCTACATCATTGCTACCCTAGCTTACTGATACCGAAGGTACAAACAGACTATACAGCTAATTAATACAAATTTGTTAAAATAGAAAGACAACGAACAAAAAAATTCAGTCGTTAAGTTGCAATGTACCACTAACTGTAAGCTGAACTAAAACCAAAATCGTTTGCTCATTTTTGTTATGCGTGTGTAATAGTGGAAATTAAATGCCCACGTTAAATTAACTAAACAATATGTTTTCACTAGCACTAAATCCTTAAACAAACATACTTTATAAAACCATTTTCATTTGATTTCAGGTGCCAGATCAAAACTGAAATTACTCGATAGAAATCATTAAAGGCCACGGTCTCTAGCAATTTTCATGGGTTTATTTTAATTATTTTATTTGTACCAAAATATTTTCTACTTATTTTAGACATAAAATTTTACAATCTTTATCTCTCATGAAATTATTAATGTCTCGCTGTTTTTGCGAAATGGCTCATAAATATCAAAATTTGCATGTCACAGATTTCTGTACGACATTGAAACCATTTAACATACCAAACTTTAAAACACACAGTGAATAACAATGTTGCAGACTACAAGTTCTCCCAAATAAAAACCACATTAAAATATTTTTCTAATTAAATAAGATTTCTGAAATTCGACATTTATATTTTTAAAACCTTTCAACAACTTTTCAAATTATAAAAATGCTTTATATATAGTTTAATATAGGAAACATTGTAGCATCGTTATTCACTGTGAATTTTTTCAGTTTGTTATGCCAGTCGGTCTTCGTGTCGTACATAAAACTGTAACATGCAAATTTTGATACTTACAAGCCATTATACAAAAACTATGATTAATAAAAGAATTACATGTAGTCAAAATTTATGTCTAAAATATGAAATAAATACCATGCACAAATATAAAAATAATAAAATGACAATGAAAATTACTGTTGATGTGCCATACAGTAGAGCAACTAATTTTCACTCAAACAATTCTGCAGCACTTTGTTCCAGTGCCTTATTTGCAGATCTGCAGCTCAGATTCTTGGATACTTGGCAGCGTGTCTTTGTGTAAAGGCGCCTCTTATTTGACTCTAGCAATCAGTACAAAGTTACAGTGACACCATACGTCTAAATATACGGGTAGAACCCGATCACGGTGAGAGTAAAAAACATTCAATCATTGATAATGAAGTAGAGCTGAAGGTGCGCACGCACAGCGAAAATCAAGCGTCCCTATAACGTCTTACAATGGACAAAAGGCGGCTTAATACCTAAGCCGCAAGTTACCATAACGTTACTTACCAAATGCTACAAACGATACTCTAGATCAAATATAATTTCCTTTTAAAAATTGCCATGGATTCCACCGAGTGTTTTTCGGAAAATATGTTTTTGAATGGCGACACATTTTTATTGGTGTGTTACGGTGTTCTATTTTATAAGTTCATTCTGATTTGCATGCTATAGTAACTGAGAAATGACCTACTTATTAACTTGCATAAAATCTAGAGCATTGGTTTTCACCTGACCACTACTAGAGAGGACAATAAATATTGCAACACTGTCGTATTTACACCAGGTTGTGAAATATAGGATTCTCACGTACTTCGGGCAGAACCCTCCATACTTGGGTGTTTGTTCATCAAGTTGACAAAAATTAAAATAAAATTATGTTGCTTTATATTTTTTCCCATGTTAACAATCAAAATTTTTGAGTTCTATTCGTGCTTTAAACATATAATTATCTGTTTTATGTACTCTCATACGCTCATTTGCTGACTTACGAAGAAAATAATCGCCAGATAAACACAGGTAGAATGTTCAGATTTCAAGATGTTCTCTCTAAACAGGAACAACTCGGCCTGTTTAAACATACATTTGCCTACATTCTCACCGCATGGAGTGTCATAAGGTTCATACAGATATTTGCGGGGAGATTTTTTCTTCCGGCAAGTGACGCTTTGGGACGTATTCTGTAACATATCAGGTACCAGGTACTTCAACTGGGAATATATTTTATACCAAAGGCGAAGGAACCGTTTGATGGTATTCACTTACGAACAGTTCCATTTGTTTCACAAATTTATGAATCTATTAACGCTAAATAGAGAACAGGCAACACAAAGTGATACTGCGGCTTCCACGTCGCTGGCAAGAGGTTCAATAGAATGAAGGCGACTAAATTGAGGGGCTGTAGGTAATAGGACATTTTGCACTAGTTTCAATAAACAATTTGCACAACTAAAGAAACAAGAACTGATAAGAAGACCACGTGCATGTACATATGCGTGCCCTGTTAAACACAAATTTTAAATGTTATTTTATTGGATTAATTTACGTCTCCCGAAATTATGGCATTATTCTTAATGAATGACTCCTTAAAAACTATCTAAACCTAACTATACGACGTAAACACCCATGGGATTCTGACGCAGGTAGGCATGCTTCATACAAACCATCTTGAAGTGCTTATGCCAATAATTTAATTGCAGTAGAGAAAATTACATACTCAGAGTAATAATGACAATAAATGCCATTTATTTTATGATACTTTCTACCTCATTTGTCTGGTTTGTTCCAGAATTAATACACCGCATGCACAAAGAATTTCTCTTGCCTATTACTTCCAATAAAAAAGGCCATATAATTCTAATCTAATCGCAATACTTAAAGGAAATGCGGCAAGCCGTCCGTCGGCTTTTTCTTAGCTAAGATGAGTAGATAAAACAGTGTACTTGATACGTAGGGGCTGGAAAATTTCGCTAATTCAATAACTGGTAGGCTAGAATCCATTATGCTACGCATGCTCAAGCCCCAACTATTAGTCAACCAACTGCTACTCAGTGGAACAGCAGACAATGAACGAATATACGAGGCTTGAGTATTCATAGTATAATGGACTGTAACCTACAGATAATTGAATTCGCGAAGTTTTCCAGTCTCCACTTGATAGTAGCATATTTACGAAATGACCTTAAAAGCTTCTTCGGGTTTGGTTGTGATTGTTCTAGGTTATTTCATAAGGGTAGCTTGGATGAATTGCTGTAGAACTAAAATTAATGATTTAAATGAAAAACACAATTAATTCCCATCCATATATAATTCATATATACTGTATTGACGTTCGAGTAGTCAGGTACTGCAGTGTATGACTTAAGTTTACACGACACTAGCGGTACAAGCTATTTACAGGTATGATGATATATGATATGGCATGTTCACGAGAATGTTAACAATATAGAAAACTTTTTTTAAGTGTCCTGCACAAAAAGTAAAATACTGTAATATTTTCCTCAAACACTGACTTCCAATATGTTGAATACATGGATGCGAACTTTCAGATATGCACTCTTTACCATTAATAGCATACAAACTGACAAACATTCTTCTGTATGTACGGATTGCTTGATATGAAAGAGCAGTGGAACATGAATTATATACTTGCACAGGGCCTAGTCGTTTTCGTGTGAAGGAAACATGTGTGTTACCTCGATCCAGGCGGCTCTGAGGACAGCACCCTGCATGTCTGATCTACGGCGCCAGAAGAGAGTCCTGCTGGTCAGCTCGAAGTGGTCGAGGGACAGCTCGCGGACCACGTGCGTGTTGCACCCCGGGGTGTTGTACACCTCGTGCAGACCCACGTGACCACCAGGACTCAGAGACACTAGGTATAATCCAGTGTCCATGGGCACGTGCACATCTTGTAGGACCAGCTCCGGGGAGGACTGTGAAGGTATCAGTAGCCGTGGTCTGCCGCGCCACTCAGTCCCAGCAAGCATCTGTGTCATGAAGAGACCATATAATTCCCAACAATCAACAGACGATACTACACTGTCTAGGCACGTGCACTTCTTGTAGGACCAGCTCCGGGAAGGATTGCGAAGGTATGATCAGCCTAGGTTCCCCGGGCCAATCAATTCTCCGAACACCTGTGTCACATAGAGCCAAGGTCCGCTTTTTCATATTAGTTATTCTTCCATTGCGGGATATATTCTTTTTTCTTTAGCTTACCACACTTTTATGAGCGGAGTGTTGTAAAATGTGAAGGCTGCAGACACCATCAAGGAGTGACAGTGTTGTAGCAGTGAACGGCATGTTTGTTAGTGCCGTGACAACATAGAGGATAGTACGCAGTGCTGGGTCGCGAGCTATCTTTCCCGACATGGCCAGAGATGGAAACCTGATGGAGTACGAAATAAGAAGTCCGTCTATAATCTCTGCACTACTTTTACTGCCAGAACTGCAGGCCAAGCAGCTGCTGCTTCAGCCTTATGATGGCGCGCGGACCGTATAACCAATGTAACTACTTTAAATTCTAGAAATTAAAGTAACATACTGAAACTGGCTCAATGTGGTATCATATTTTAGCTCCTAAGAGTATCTGCCAGATCGTCCGAGGAAATCTGCTGTTTACGTCTGTGTCCCCATCCATGTGTAGTAGTTATGGTTTTACGACGTCGGCATTACGTTATTCTGTTTTGTTTGTAACATTCAATTTAAATATACATATTTGTATATTTACAATACCGGTGTGTAGCAGAGATATGTTTCCCAAGCATCAATGATAGCTGTCCTATACATATTAACGAAGCAGTCAAATGTATACTAACTTTACCAGATTTGATCAGCAATGGATCGTCCACAATTCACGTGTTTCAAACAACGTATACTTACACAGTATAACAAGCAAAATTGTCCGTCCACTATCGGTATAAATGTTTACGAAAAAAAATTTCCTGGCCGATTATAAAATATTTACGAGAAAGAAATAATTTATTACGGTACAAAAATTTTCGCGCCAAAAGCTCTTATGACAGTTCACGCTAATGATCGTCTTTAACGTTATGGCAACCAAGTTACGCTTCGTATGTCCTGCCGAGGATTAGTTAGAAAGTCACCATTCGTATCACAGAATATTCACTTCCTTCCGCTGATTTTTTTCTTTTTCAATTTCTGCATTGCCAATAGTGAATGGCTTTTAATGGTTCTTAGCATTTGTTCTATTTGCGGCCTGAATAATTGTGAGAGCCCCATGTTATGTATAGGTTAATACATTCCTTACTGTTTAGAATGACTTGTTTACAGTATTGTCTTAATATTAGTAACTGCCTGCGTTTTTTCTGAGTTGTGTCCTGAGCTTACGAAGTTCTCATTGCTTTATTGTTTAATTTTTTCACTTCGAATAGCATTATTTTTATTTAGCTTTTGTAACTAGACAAAATTCTTTACATATTTTTTCAACAGTAGAATCTACGCATAAAATAAGCTATTCGTGAAAATATCTGGTAATATAATCAAAATTGTGTAATATTAACTTTCAAAGCAATGATGATACATAGATATCTGAAAAAATTTCACCACCTGGCCTTGTTATAGAGCACACAAAAGTATGTCTATATTTTCTTTCTCTTACACAACAAATGAATGAATATTTTATCAATGTTTCATGTAAATAACGTTTACATGTGCAAACACATAGGAAATACAAACTAATAAGGATTATATTTGGCAATCGATACTCACTGAATGACATTTCAGGTAAAAAATTGTAGTAACATACGTCTTAAAAATGTGACGAGTATAGTATATAAATCCATAGATTTGTGCCTCAAAACATTACCTGAGGTGAAGACTTCTTTTGGACGTGTGGAGTAACATAGGTACACTTTTATACAATTTGTATTATACGTGTGTGTCAACTGGTAGTAAATATTAATTTCATTTCATTTAGACTTATATTATTAGGAATACATCAAAAGTAAATTTACTGAATCAGGGTTGTCATTTACACATAAATAATTTTAAATTGTCGCAATGTCATCCTATGTTCTCGAAGTCTCAGACGCCCTCAAGGTACTGAAGTACATGTTAGCTACCGTGCATGTTCAGTTAACTCTCACACCTTTATTTGACAAGTTGGAGCGGTTAGATGATTGTGTACTCTCCATATGCATACTTGCCTTACTGTGTGAATGGAGTTCAACTAAGGTAGTCTATACACGGAAATATGTGTGCCCCTAGTGTACACGCGTTATAGTCTTCTCATGTAACTTTACTGTATTTTGATATTTCTCTTCTGAGAAATGTGTCTAACTGTTCCATTGTCTGAAGCTTCAAACCTACTGGCTTCCTGGAGAAGCAGGGTCTCCGCAAACCTGAGTACAGGCACACTTATCAGAAGTGATCTGTCAAATTATGGAACACTTACATGAGACAGACTATACGCGGCCAGGAATGTACAGCGCTTTTGAATCACCAGGAGGTTCGTGTGGCTCACAAGGTGTCCTGACGTCGTTCCGGCGATTCCTTTAATAATTTCGAACATGTGAACATGCACGAAATTATTTTTGATATTCAGATTTTTGTTAAGATACGGGATATGTTCCGTGCAGTTGACTACACCGAGTTACAAAAAATTAGGAACTTTTACAAACTGTTTAACATAAATGACTTTTTACAGTGTCGGTAAAGTTTGTTGACAATAAAATTAGCACTTTTGAAGACCACTTTTCTAGAACAATAATTTTTAAATATAATTTGAATCGCATACTTTTAATTTCGACTACAGTACAATCTATCCAGTTTAATTTTTACTTAGGTTACTTTGTTTACATTATTGGCATGAAACTTTATGTTTCTATTCGGATAATTGTAACTATATATTCAGAAGTGCTCACTTTATCACGAACCACATTATACCTACGTCTGAAATAAATTTATCATAGACGCTTTTCAATCATTCGCATCAAATGTTTTGCGTCGTGTCTGACGAGTTATATCGTTAACATGAAACTATATAGTATCAACTAAAATATATATTTGATTATTTGAAAGTTTCTTGTAATCGGAATTTATGATGAAATAACTTGTTTTGGACGTACACCGTTGCACTACTGTCATCCCAGAAAATCAAGAACAAGGCAAAAACAATAAAAGAAACGAGTTTAGTTTAGTTGTATACAAATAATTGTTAATGGGACAAAATCGGTAAAACCATCAGGTTAAAATAGTAAGATTCTAGAAGCCAATGAGAAAAATAAAAACCAGCAATCCTAGACAATAGTTTGTTTGCCAACTTTCTGAGCAAAATTTACTCTTGAGTTCCAGAAGAACACTTTTGGACGTCAAAATCTCCTACATTTAATTGTGGCACAAGATACCACGCTTAACAAATTCATAGTTCTGGGTATACGATTGCTCGTATTGTTGCTAAATATCATTACCTAGAATATATGTTTTGTAGTTTTCTTTTATTGACTTTCCAAAGGTGACGATTTTAATTTGTGTTTTTGTGTTAATTTATCTACTACGCACATTTAAAGAAAACTCTTAAAATTCCTATAAGGAAAGGTTAACTCACAAGAATAAGTTAGTTGGCTGCAGTCAAACTGAGGCGTCTTACCTGAAGCAGCAACTTCTTGGTCTGTAGTTCTGGCAGCAGGAGTAGCGCAGTGACTATAGAGGGACTCCATAGTGCGTACTGTATCACATCTCCTCCTCTGGCTACATCGAGGAAGATAGCTCGTATCCCAGCACTGCGCGCTATCTTCTCTGTTGTCACGGCACTAACTACCATGCCGTTCACTGCAACATCACCGTCACTATTTAAAGGTGTCTGTGGTCTTCACACTTTGCAATCCTCCGCTCATAAAAAAATTTGCAAGGTAAAGGAAAATGTGCAAGACATAGTTAAAATACAGCCCGCAACGGAAATATATCTAATCTGAAATAATGGACATTGGCTTTAAATAAGAAGGAAAATAACAACAGTTTAATGTCATTCTCAGACGGCAAGTAAGTTTTTAGAAATTTATTTATTATTGCAATGCCACGAGAACGATTTACCTATATGACGATATGATATATATATATATATAGTAGTAATTTGAACCTTACAAAATTTTAAAAAGAATATTGTATAAATAATTTCCAAAATATGATACTATCCTATAAGTTCGGTCTCACTGGGTCTAAGGGGATAAAATACTAATGTAGGAATTTTTCCGTACCAATATTTAGTTTTGTGACAATATGGAACTGCGCAGATGGAGTTAACACTCAACTTTAAATAACGAGTAACTTACTTTCGTCTAATTCAGGAACATATACCACTACAGAGAATACAACGTCATGACACGAAATTTAATGCAAATTTATTTTTTACTCATTAGTAGCTCTGTGTTACCCGTGTTACCATGATATAATGTCAGATACAACATTTAACTTTTCATACCTCTTAATGTCATTAAATATATGTTAGTTATATGTCTTATAACAGATATATAATTTCAGTGCATTAATACTTTGTAAAGAATTTATTTTTCGATGCATAAATTGTGACTCTGGATGCCCTCAACTTTGAAAATCTCTGGTGAGGATTCGAGTATCAAGGGCCTGCTGCAGAGAATCAAAGACTGTAAGTGCATCATTGTTTAGTTTTATCTGGGTTGTCTCGTGGAAAATAGTGCCGATAGTAGTGTTGTCACGGACAGGATGATCCATATGGAGGTATTTATCACATTTGATATTTATGCGTATCTTCACAGTCCGAGATTTAATGACGTGATTACTTTTTAGTCTGTACATTTGGAAGAAAAATTTGTAAAAAATTTTACAATTCAACTAATACTGAAAGAAATGCAATAGTAATTATTATAAACCACATCATTTTAATTATTTGAACAAAAATTATTTTCATTGGAGCATATGTTACATTTAGAGGACGCTTTTTATTAAATTATAAGTAATTTCATATTTTAAAAATAAATAATCGAAGAAATGCCCGTTAACTGAGCCGGTGAAGCTATTATATATATATATATATATATATATATATATATATATATATATATATATATATATATATATATA